>JAOXJP010225027.1:0-11632 GCA_025762735.1 Platanus orientalis | reverse complement strand
TACTATCAACTTGGTATCAGAGCAGGTTTGGTCACAAGTTTGAATCCTGGTGGAAGTACTTTCCCACGTAGTGTTGTGTGCGTGTTGTGTGGACTGGTGTCTAGCTTCCCAAGTGTGTTCCCAGGAGATAACAATATTCCTCTTGTGAGGAGGGGGTGTTGAAGTATATTAATTTGGGTATCTCCTGACACCCTAAGGTTTTGGGAGAATTGGTTAGTTCACTGTCAACTGATAGGATATCAAGTACATAAGAAAGCATGTCCCTCACCAAGGAGCAAAGCCATCACCCATTGCCTGTGTTGTTCTGCTGTCAGTCTCCCTTATCTTTAGGGTAAGATCATCACTGCAAAATCATAATGATTATTTCAACTTTTACTTGCATTGATGTTGCTGAGATAAGTTCAACATAATGGCAGACACAGAAAAGTAATCAAATCAATAAAAATAGAGGTATGTAAAACAATTTTACATACCTACAGGTAACCATCTTGTCTCCCACAGAATTAAACGATAGAGCCCAGACTGTCGATGAGTGCCCACTAAAAAGAACAAACATATAAAAACTGTAATGAGATGATTTCAAAATATTCTAAGAACAATAATTGGTTATCCACAAATATAAAGAAATAAATTGGATCCAAGAGAGAGAGAAGATTCAGTTAAAATTTCAGCTTTCTTTTTGGATGAATAACAGAGAATATATTAAGGAAAAAAAAAAGGAGATACAAAGCAGCCAAACATCTATGAAAAAAACACAAAAACAGAACCCAGCTACATTAACAATCCGGCATAATATAATATCCCTCAAACATGTTAGGCTGTCCCACACTCCACTTGGCAATTTTATTCGCTAGAGAGTTTTGGGTTCTTGGAACATGATGTAACTCGGCACCCTAGTCCTTGATGAGAGCCTTAATCTTAGATAAACGACGATGCAGTCTCCACGATCCAACATTGTCCCCCCTTCCCCAAGAGATAACCGTCAAGGAATCCCCTTCAATAATACACTCTCTAGCCACTTTATCTTTTACTAACTTCAAGCTTTCCAACAAACCCATGGTCTCCGCAAATATGGCATCCTGGACCCCTAAAGGCCCCCCCCTTCACCCCCATAATTTGACCTTCCCGCATAACACACCCAAAATCCGCCAGCCCTAGATTGCCAAAAGAAGTGCCGTCAAAGTTCACTTTACAAGTGTCAGTGCCCAGAAGGACCAATTTAAGGAGAGAGTTTTTTTAACACCCCTAGAATCTGAAATGCAAGATACTCAGTCACGAACCATATCATTCATAGAGCAATTTTTAAACTCCTTTTTTACAAGAACCCAAGAGCTAGACTCACATACAATAGAGGCAATGACCGCCCACACACTTCTAGCTTTGTCTTCTAACACCCTCTTATTCCTCTCCTTCCATATTCCCCACACCACACTCGGAAGAATAACCTTAAGGAACAATTTACCCCGAGAGCCTTTAGCCCCTCTCTCCCATTGGCAAAACAAATCATCTACAAACTCCGGCATAACAAAATAAAGAGCCGACGCCTGCTTGAAAAAATTTCACACCTATGTTGTATAAACACAATGAAGGAATATATGATTCCCAGACTCAGCATCCAACCTGCAAAGAGGGAAAATAGATGGAGAAATATATAAGACAGATCGTCTTCTTTGTAACACTTCCATTGTATTTTCTCCCTAAGGCTGAGATCCAAGAGAATGCTTTAACCCTAGGAGGAGGAGCCGAAGTCCAAATATTGGAGATTGAAGAATGAGATAGCATAGGGAGGTCTCTAATCAAAATGGAAAAGAAGGATTTAGAGGAAAAGACGCCATCAGCCGAAGGGGCCCACACATGGGAATCTCTACTATCACAATCCACATAGGCTAGGCGTAGGTCCTCCATGAGGTTTCCCACAAGATGGATCTCTCACTCATAAGTATCCTTGACAAAAGGGAGATTTCAATCAATCCCATGAATCCCTTAGGAAATGACCTCAGCTACCTTGGCCTCTTTGTACAGGGCTGTATAAAGAATACGAGAGTATGCCAACAAAAGGGTAGTGGCCCCCCACCACAGGTCCTTCCAGAAACAGATGTTTTGACCATTACCTAAAAAGAACCTAGAATGGGGGTAAAAAAATTAACTCACTTAAATAATGTGCTGCCAACAAAAAAATTGGGTCCGAGGAAGAATTCAATTGCAGTCCCACCCATTATCATCATACCCGTATCTACTGAGGATGATGTAATACCACAAGCTTCCATGTTCCACTGAGAATCTCCACAACCATTTTCTGAACAAATCCAAGTTTCTCTCCTTAATTCCGCCCAACCTGAGACCTCCTTGATCCTTAGATTTCACCACCACCTCCCATTTAACAAGATGGTCTTTCTTCTGACTACCACCATCCCATAAAAAAATCCCTCAGGTATCTTTCAATTGTAAGCACAACTTTACTAGGCACTTTGTACAATGACATATAGTACATGGGGATATTGGAAAGCGTCCCTTTGATCAAAGTGATATGACCGCCAAGGGAGATGTAGGACTTTGTCTAATACGCCAACTTCTTAGAAACCTTTTCAACAACAGGATTCTAAAATGCCATGGACTTAGGATTTCCACCAAGCGATAAGCCCAGATATTTGATCGGCCATCTTCCAACAAAGCACTCCATAATCTCAGCAAAACTGAGAAGACTACTCTCTTCAACTTCAATCCCCACCATACACGTTTTGAATAAATTCACTTTTAACCTAGAGATAGCCTAGAAAATCAACATGCAAAGCTTCAGATTTCTAATATTCTTCTCATCCACCTTGAGAAACAGGATCATATCATCAGCAAACTGAATATGGGACACCATAATTCTATCATCTCTAATAACAAAGCCTTCCACTAAACTAGTTTCTTCCGCCTTCCTTATAATGACACTCAAACCATCGGCCACTAAGGAAAAAAGAAAATGAGAAAGGGGATCCCCCTGACGAAGACCCCTAGTAGCTTTAAAAAAACCTTTAGAAGTTTCATTCAACAATATAAAAAAATACACCTCGGTGATGCAAACTTTCATCCAATATTGGAAAAGCTTTAGCTTTCATTACAATATTGACAAAGAAAAGCAAATTCCTTAACACTAAGAAGCAACCTAGAAAATAGCAAACAAACAGAACACAACAGGGAGGAAAAAGATGAATTCGCATTAGCAAAGTAATAAAGATTATATTGAAAAATTTAAAATTCGTGTGGCATAGGGTCTCCATACAAACCCATAGCTATGAAGTTCCATGTTTCATAATGATAATTAAGAGATCTATTCATCCATTCTCACTGCCAGAGTATGAACTCAATGAAGCACAAAAGTTTCAGCTAATTATTGTCAATTAATTGACAAAAGCATTTCCAAATGGCAACATAACTCCTAATGCCATGTGAGAGTAACGTTTCCACATTGACAAAGTGATGCAAAACAGCTCATAATAAAATTTGATGGGCTTATGCAGAGGTAATTTTGGTATTTCGGGTTTTGTATTTTTGTATGACAATAATTTTTAATTTTGTCAATTTAAGGTCAATTTATGTTAGTTTCTTGTCAATCATTTTAGGAATTTTTATATATTTTCACAGAATAGATTTTATTTATTTTTTAGAAAAGTGAAAGATCTATGTTCATCACTTTTCTTTAGGTTTTTTTATGGGAGGTGAAAACTTAACCATTTGGGTTGATGCTGGTGTACTTGGATTTTTTTTTTTTTTGAAGAGAGAGATAATCAAAAGAATTTATTGTTCAAATATCTTTTCAACGAGTCCAATATCTTGAGAATACGATGTGATATAAAGGTATGGCTAAAAATACTAGCACAGTATCACTTTGTGACAAGAATTAGCTATTTTAGAGTTTTAGGTTTTTTTTACGAAGTTCAGTTAGTTGGGATTTGGAAAGCCTAGAATGTAAAAACTATACATGCTTTGTAACTCATAATTTTATTATTAATAAACAGATTATTATGAAATTTAGTTTAAATGGGATTCGGAAAGCTATATACAATTATACATGCATTGTAACTCATAATTTTATTATTGATAATCTGATTATTGATTAATTATATTTAAATAAAATTTCAAGGCCTTCAGTTGATTAGTGCTCTGGTGTGACTCCAGAATCTTGAAGGTGTGATCCTTTCAACCCTAGGTGTGACTCCTAGGTTCAACTAATGTGACTTTGGTTGGTATCTTCTTATCTTTCTCCATTCTTTGCTTTTTATTATTTCCTTTTTTACTACAAACTACTCTATTGAAGCACCATATCAGAGCCTTGGTCCTACATCAGTTTGGTATTAGAGCCTTGGTCTTGCATCACGAAGTTTACATAGTAACAGTCAAATCATAAAGGGATACTAATTTTTTGTGTTCCAAGGGTACTGATTATACATAAATTTAAACATGGCATCAGCAAATATTATATCCAGAACTGCATAATCATCAAGGGCGTTTCGGTAGGGCGTGGGTTATGCCGGCTGAACCAGCCCTATTGTTGGATGAATGGTTTCAGTCCTTTACAGGGGACCTCTCTCTTCAGGGTAAGGTGATGTGGGATTGTGTTCCCCATATCGTGTTCTCTTTTCTTGGCTTTCCCAGTTTCCCCTTTTCACCGGGTGGAAATTTGCCAATGTAATGTTTAATTCGGACTCCTTGGCTTTTCGTTAAGTGCCTTGCTGCTGTCCTTTGCTTATTAATAAAATACTTTACTGATCAAAAAAAAAAAAAAAAGAACTGAAACACTGTAGAACTGTTGAAACATTCAAAAAGTTTCTGGACGATTAAGGACACGATGAAGCCGGAAAGTAATGCGCTCTAGTATTGAAGATCTTTATTTAGACATTTTTTTCTATTTCTGGAACCTAAATGAAAGTAATGCAATTTTTCAACAAGCCCTTACTAGCATGATAAGCAAGGTTCCGCATTTAATTGGAACCACTAAGGAGCACTGATTTTGAATAATCCTAATGATTAATACACCATAAATGCATTGGTACACAACTGAAATAAAATTGAAACGTAGTACTAAACTATTGTATATTTAATACTTTTTCTTGTTTTCCTTGATATTTATCAATTTTTAAAATTTTACAACAAAAAATCACACCATATCATTCAATATGGCAACATTGTTAAAAATCGTGAAGAGGCCACTTGGAAAAACATTAATAAGCATGCTCATGCTATTAATTTGCCCCCTTATTATGGTAACGGTATCAGTTTTATATTGATGCATCAAAGGTTAAGCATAATCAAGACTATCAGTAGGTTTAGCTGTTATGAGTGGTTCTAAACTTACATGTTGGTGGAAAGGTTGAAACCCCTGGAAGGAGATATAAATCATGTAAGTTTAAGGAAATATTTTTAAAATTATAAAAACTATTGAAACTATAAGGAAAATTATTAGATATTTTGAGAATTAATAACAAAAACATGAACACATACCTATAACATAGAATCTAACCAAAGTAACCATCAAAGTTCAAAATTTTGATCCTAGAAATATTGGGGAAATTTCTCTGGAAAGCTTTGACATAATGGAAAATCTGTGGAAATTAGGGAAATATTGCAAAAATATTGAAGAAGAAAAAAAACTGAAAATTCCCAATGAAGCTTCAAGGATTTGAGAATAAGCAAGATTACACACTGAATACTCAATTAAATACAAAAACATCCATGCATAGCAAGTAAGAGTTGAAAAAGGGACTATGGGTGTTGTAAAATTGGCAAGACGGTTTTTTTTTTGGAATAAAAAAAAAATGGCAAGAAGATATGGTTCATTATCCATGTTATTTTAATATACAAGAGTCATACAATACAAGTAATCATAATAAAACTCTTTGTATCATCGTCCATTTTTTTCCTTCTCAAAAAAAAATCTTTGTATCATCGTCCCTCAATAGCACTTCAAGTCTGTCTGTATTCTGAGCAATGAGGTCATAGTACTGCTTCTCCACATACTTACGTTACTAAGTGCAGGTTATCATGTTATAACATCAGGCCTTATACTCATGAACCTAGTGTTGGTATTCATTCTCCCTTATATTAATTATTAAACAAATTGGTAGATATTAGGCAAACACCGCCATAGACATTTCCTATGGCTATGGATGTGGATGTGGTTTTTCATCATTGATTCCATAAACTAATCTAGGTAATATTTACTTGAAATATTTAGCATTTTCAACATATTATTTTGCTTTTCTTTGGGGATAGATAAAAGGCTAATTTAATAATTTACATTTTTATTTTTGAATGGTAAGGATATCATTTATTAATTTAATAATTTACATATTTTTTTAATAACATAATTTTATAAGCTTAATCACAAATTAACATAGAACAACCAAACTTTTTTTTTTTTTTGATAGATAAATGGCTATTGAACATGTCTAAAAGTGCATGACTACTTAACCTTATATTACATCATAAATTAGTCTATATAATAGAAATATGTTTACCCAGAATATAGCTCTAACTTATGTACTTATTATATATGTATATGTATATGTATATGTGTGTGTGTGTGTGTTCATCATTTGAAAAGATCTAAAAAAGAATAATATAATTATGTAAGTCTACCACGAAATCACATTCAACAATGGCAACATTCTGACCAAATAACCAAATTGCTTCTTTAACTCACTTGATGGGGACATTTGGGTTCCTCATTGGGTGTACCAAAGACAGAGGAGGGTCGAGCCTTGCTCGTTGTGGTTCGAGTAGCCCGGGAGCATGTGGGGTCCACAGGACAGCCCATGTGGGGCCCACTAGAGAACACATGGAGGGGCTGGATCATTATTAGTTAGTTAGTTTTTGTTTATGTTTCATTTTAGCGCGAATTTCATACTTTTTGAACAAGTACTTTATGTTTTATTTAGTGTTTTGTAATAAGGGCATATGTATCATTTTCTTTATTTTTATATTTGAGGGACAAAAGTGTAAAAGATAGGGGAAGCGGCAGCCTTAAAAACCTTACTCCTCTTTATGTGTTTTTTTTAATGAAGATTTTGAAAAAAAACTAGAGTGGTTGATGGAAACAACACCATCCAGAGGTTGGAGTCTAGGATTTCTTCCTAGATCAAAGCATTCTTGGTGAGAGGCCAAGGTACAAGATTGTGGGACTGTTCATGGTATTATTTTCCAGGTATTTACTATTGGTTTCTTTATTTTCTCTTATCTCTATGCTGTAAATGATTGGCTACAAGTATCGGCTGAGGATTCTTGTGCTTGGACTTAAGTCTCCCATTAATCCCTTGATGTTCCATGATCCAAATCCATTGGTGGGCCTGTCCACAACCTCCTGCACTTATTTATGATGTTACAACCTTGGTTACAGCCTGCAATCACCCCAAGAACCTCCATACTGAAGCTTAACGATTTGGTTTTCTCTTATTGAACCCAATCCAACAGTTTCCCCTTGATGCCTCACTCAATGGCAGATTTGATGCTCCCATTATTGCACTCTGTCACTGATAATGCCCACTTTAATGTCTTAGGGGACTGATAAAGAGAATACCAGAAAATTATGTGCCTATTCTTTTCTTAGCTATTAATTTTCTTACAAGTATCTATTCTGTTATATAAATTTCAGCACCCTGTTCTTATAAATTTGAGGTACATGGCCCGTATTTGTTGTTGAATACTAATCTGTTGAGGGACAATATATGGCTGAGTTTATACTTGTTTGGGAATAACTTTATCACTTCTTGAACTGTTGGTTGGTATTGGTGGACCAAACTTGAAACCCGAATTGAACTTAAGCGAACCGGTTGACGAGTAGGAATCTTAGTTATATCTCTCAATATTTCGGGTAATTTAATTTGTTCTCTCCCCATTATAGTACTTGTATGCATCTGGCATCACCACTTCAACTATAACTGTAATTGTAGCTCATTAACTAATAATTTTGAAACAAGCACTTAAATGAATACATAAACCAACATTAATATTAAATACAAACTAACCTCATTACATGTGCTCATAATACCCATGGTACATAAATAACTCAACAAGTTGCACCTTGGTATCTAGGACTTCATTCATAAGCACTTTTAACCTGTAAAGAATTAAAAACAGCAACTTGTCTCTAGCCATCCCACAATCTGCAACTATGAGTTTACATCGTGGCACAACCACCACAAGATCTGACATTGTCCAGGTTCACTCCAATACCAAAATTTGATGCAAGACAATCTAAGGGATAAATCAAAATGTAGGGTTCTCGATTTTAGGTTCATCGCTCAAAAGATAACTTATATATATATATATATATATGATGTACTTGTGGACCTTCCATTTGAAGAATTTTAAAGGGCTCAATCATCACAACTTTGTTCTTGATGGTGGAAGGCTTGTATTTGCTCCTTAGCTTTCTTTTGTAGCTGTATAGCTCATACAGCCTCTGTATCTGTTCTTCTGTGTTTTGAATAAATCCTTCCTTGTCAAAAAAAAAAAAAAAAAAAACTAATAGTCAACCTAGGGAATCCACTAATACATCTTCTCATGTAAGTCAATAAAAGGAATCTACTGTTTTACCTTTCCCATGAAAACAGTTCATCTTCCCATATAACCAAACCAAAATTAAGTTTCCACCACTTGTTGGAAATCCATCTTCCAAAGTTCCCATGCACTTGCACTAATGTTAAGGTAACAATCACATTAATTGTGAGATTTTCTGAAATAACATCCCTACGCTCATGGAGTTGCCTGTAGGTTATGGGCATTTCCAGTTGACCTTCGAGAACTTAGGCCCACCGCCATCATTGTCTTTTTGATCCCACATCAATCTTTCTCCATAAACACAATCACTGACAGCAGCAATGGTGGATCAAATCAAGTTCCCCATGAAGAACTTGCTCTGATACAAATATTAATAATACTAACAATTTGGAAAAGTTTGAGCCAAATTGAGATAACTTTGTAGGTTAGGGTTGGCATGGACTATGGAATAAATCAACTCTACCCACAAAGAACTCTTATAGATAAAGTTATCTTCTTCACTTTTCTCAAACTCAAGTTTCTTCCTCCATGCATAGATAGGGAAAGTACATGTATCTCATCTCATTCACTCGGTCGTCATCTACAAATCAGTTACATAACATGCTACATCACCTAATATAATTTCCTACTAGAGTTGCATAACCTGCCACGTCACCTAGAACAAAATATAAACTTTTTCTACTGGTGTTGATTAGTCTATCGCATGCAAGAAATAAAAATCAACCATTGGTGTTACATAACCTGCTGTATCCTACTACAAAACATGACATCACATGCTTATGTTGCATAACCAGATGCATCAGCATCACCTTGCATAACCAGATGCATCAGCATCACCTACCACAAGACATGTCATCACATGTTATAACAGGGCAGCAACATCTTCCAAAAATCATCTTATACCAATCGCCATGCTTCTTTTATTCTGTTGTACACATTAAATTTGGTAATTGTAAAGCCAGTAGCTTTAACCCAAGAAGAGATTTGAGAAGCTTACTCCCACATATAGACCAGTGATAAACTTAGACAAGACACTAATGATAATATGTTCAATCATAGATTTGATTGGTTGAATAAATTGGGCTCAAATACCAGATGTCTTGTTGATGCAGAAAATTTGAGAATTTGGCAACAAATGGTAAGAAATGTCCCTGATTTAATCCTATGTTTAAAGAATGCCAGCGGATTATCCAGGCCATCCCACTCTAAAGAGCCTGGTCTATTATTATTATTTTTTTAATGTCTGAATCTGGAACACATTTTTTTTATATAAAAAAAAGGCCAATTGTCTATGGAAAAGGCTTAAATCTACATTAAAGAATTATAATTCAATGGGGAATAATCCTAAGTCACAGTTCATGCGATGCACAATCAACATGAGATGCCAACTAATAATGAGAAGTCATACACTACACCCAAAAGAAAATAATACTAAAAACATGCATGAGGAAAGTCCACTTTCTAGAGAGTACTCAATAAAATAAAGAAGAGATGTTAAGATATAATACTTGTTATGTTCACCTAAAGTTTGAAGGCAGTGCCAATCATCACTGTCACCATCCTCGGCCCAAACCTGCCATTATTCAACGAACTCATATCCATCATAAGCGATCATATTGAAAGATTTTCTCAATTTGGATTGGGAGTAGTACCTTTTTTACAATTTATATAGGCTTCTCGAAGGGAAAAACTATATATACAATCAATAACTACTATTCCTTTACAGTGTTGTCATAGGTACATAAAAACAGAACATCCATAAATGGATGCCACTGAACCATCTAAACATCCTGTGTATGCCCTTGCAGCACTGAAACACCCTCAAACTTGTTTCCGGACTGACCTCCCAGTTCCAAACAGATTTATCTCGACTGCAAGTGGCAAGTAGAGACCCAGATGAATTCCACGAAACACTTTTGACATCATTCTCATGACCCTATACACAAAGTCGATGAACGAAACGTTTTATATCATTTTAAACCGTGGGTAAGCAATGTGGAAAAAGATCATAATCTACAACATTTTTAAAATGTAATTACCTTAATGATAGTTGAGAGATATTGGCTAATTATGCAAGAAACAATAATAAACCAGCAAAAAAAGGTGGATGGTAAATGGATCAGGAGTGGCCTAAAAGAACATGGTGGCGAATTTAAACGTGAATAGTACCTCTAAAGTGGAAACGCATTCGAAATCATTCCCAATATGTTCCCAAATAGCAGTGGTGGCATCAAAAGTCAAAACTAGCTGTGGCCAATAATTTCCCAGATGGTGACCAAGAACAAGACCTAACAGGCCTAGTGTGCGTTTCTTCCAAAACTGCCTGTGTAATTGTATCATTCAGATCAACGAGAATTCCAACCGAAACCGACCTAAATATCAAATCAAAGTCACTAAAGCCTTCGCTAGTTCGAGTACTCGAAAAAAAAAACACTAGAGTTTTAGGAAGTAAAATAAAATAAAAATAGTATAACCGAATTGTAACGCCGTTTTTTTTTTTTTTTTAATATATTTTTGGAACAGGGGTTTTTTGGGGATTTTTCTGTACGAGAAGAAATACAAAAACGTAAAAAGGGATTTTACCTTACTATGTGTTGACGAACCGAAAGAGTGAACTGAGAGCAGTAAAGGAAATTTAGGGAAGAAGGAAAAATCAACGAAAAATTCTTGAAAAAATTCATAAAAAAAATTGTTATTCAGGTAAGTTACTTCTTCTTCATTTTATAGTAGGGTTTGTGTTTCTGTGTGTGTTTTTTCATTTTTTATCTATTCTCTGTACGTAAACCCTAGCTTCTTACATCTTTACATGCAAAACATTTATATTTCTGAGCCCTATAATCTTATTGTTACATAAATCTCAAATAAAAGACATGAAAATTGTTGGAAACGGTTTTGAAAAAACACACCCAGATTTTTAAACCCAGATTTCTGTGTAAAATCTGATCGGGTGGCTGTGTTTGAGCTAAAATAAAAGTGGGACCCAGATGTCATATAAGGTGGGTCCATATGGGATTATGTTCACCTCAATGAGGAGAACAACTCCATATGATTGGATGCTCAAAACCGTAAATGAGTGAATGAAAAATTG
>JAOXJP010225006.1:0-11632 GCA_025762735.1 Platanus orientalis | reverse complement strand
GCCTTGGGCTAGGCTAAGATAAAATCCAATAACCTCTCATAATGCAAGTTCCTAAAACTACTTATTTTATACACATGACATAATCTAAATGGGTATTTCAGCATCTTGCTGAAATTTAATTTTAGAAAATCTGAACTCTAGTTTAGGAGGGTAGTATATTCATTTTAGAATACAAATTGAAGGAGAATGACATTTTTGAAAGATATTATTATGGAATTTAAATAGTTATTATTATTATTATTATTGAGTTTTTTGACAAATTTAATTATATATTTTTTGATGATATAATTGTATTTTTATTTTAATATTAATTTTGGATCTTTATTATTGGCCAAATAAGTTTTTTTTTTAACAAATTATAATTTAGATTTTTTATGTTATAAATGTATTTTTATTTTAATATTAATCTTTCAGTTTTATTATTGTCCTAATATGTGCCAATATTGATTTATCTATTTTATTATTTATTTTAATATTTGATTTGATATTTTATTATAATATCAATAGTTATTATTATTATTAAGCTTTTTGAACAAAAAAATAATATTAATTTATTTACTTCGTTTTAAGGGTGAAAGATATATTAGAAAATAAAGTAGGAGAAATAAGGAGATGGGGAGAAATCAGGAGAGAATATGGGAGAAGAAGAAATGTTTTGATAAGGACTGTCTATAGAAGAGATAAAAAATAAAGTAAGAGAGATAAGAGATGGAGAGAAATTAGGAGAAGAAGAACCGTTTTTAGATGAATTGTCTATAGGAGAGTGATGTATGAATCACACTAAATAGGAGAGAGTTTATGGGGGGGGGGGAGAGAGAGATGGGGTATTTTGGGAAAATTTAAGGACCAAAAAAATGATAAGAGTGTTCCCGTGGATGAAAGAGAAAAGGGACGTGAGGCTACTATTTTTATATATGCATATATATGATTTGTCATAAAAAAAAAACATTACAATAAAGTGAGGGATTTGAGTATTTGGGTGTTTCAAGTTTTTTAATATCTCTTCAAAATTCTATTATGTCTCAAGTGAGGTAAGAACTTGGGTATTTATAGTTCTCCCTAGATCTTGTGACTTAGACAACCAACGAAGGAGTTGGTGAAGGTGCCCATGCGACCCTAGATGTATTCAGTGTGTGTTGAACCTAATGTGGGGAATCACATATCAATCAAAGAATCTATGATATTAAGGGCCCAATAGTGAGTTGAACAATAGAGAAAATCATATAGTCCTAATACTTGAAGTTGTGCATTACTTGAGTGTGAGTACCTAACTATCATGTCTACATGCTTTCATATATCCCACAAAGTGTGAAGGTTTTATCTGTGGCAAATGGGTTAGCTTGGGATCTTATATTGCTTGGAGAGTGAAGGGTTCATGTATGGCACATAGATAAGATTGAGAGCACCAACATGCCATTTTTAGATCAAGAAGAAGTTGGGGTTGTCCAAGAATTGTAATCTTTGAAGAGTAGTATTCGGGCAAACAAAGGTGTGAGGCTGTAATACCCTGTACCCAAATCAGGTAAGTTTAGAGGATCTGAACCCAACAATGTGTCAAAATTGAACCATTGGTATTTGTGAGCAAGATGAGCCACCATCAATGTTCAAGAGACCAAGATATGACTTAGAGTGGACTAGAAGAACATTGCAATTGGGTTAGACTTTGGAAACCCAAAAGTAATGAAACAAGAAAATTCACAAAATTTCAACGTGATTGATCACATGATCTTGGATAGGTCATGAGTGTGACTAATTAGAAGTATAGGTTCTAGCATTTGGGTTTTTCTTAGATTGGTATTTATTGAATCCATGATTGATCACAAGATGTGTGACCGATCACACATCTTGACTGGTCACAACCAAATTTGGAGAAAGATTTGAGATATGAATGGGATGATGTGCTAAGCCTTTATTTGACATCGACATGAATGGGATCTCATTTTAGATGAATTCTAAGCCCTATTAGACCTCATTTAGGTCCATTAAACCATTTATAACATAAAAATGAAGAGTAAAAGAGAATTAAGAAACTTGGGAGAAGACAGAAAACATTCATCTTCTCCAAGTGTTAGTTATTAGAACCTTGATTTAACCTAAACTATGTGTGATTTACTATTTTCTACCTTAGTTTATGGTTTCTAACCATGAAATGATTTGTTTATTCATAAAAGGATGAATGATTGATAAAGACACTGTGGTTTTGGATGATAATTCCCTTTAAAGAAATGAATAAAAGGCTTGGGTGAATGGATATGTATTTTATGTACACTTTCATTTCTTAGGATCTTAGATTTATTGAGAATGAGCTTTGTTTTGGTGGATTCACCATTATTCTTCTTGAGAATGTTGATTTCATTGAGTTAGATTTTGGTTCCCTTTGATTGAGCATGTTAAGAATGATTATCTACATTATTTTTATGATTTCTTAGATCATGAAACGGTTTACATGATGCTAGTACTTTGTTAGGTGAGTTTGATAATCTCTACTCTATTTAGGAAGGTTTCGGAGTTGGATCCATATGATTGGATGGTTTAGAAGGATTCTATGTGGTGCACATCGATTTACCCTTTGATCTCCCTTGAAATTCATAATTTTGTGCACTCTGCCTATTTAATAAATTGTCATATGATTAGTTTTCCACGATTTGCATATCTTTTGAATACCTTTAGACTATCTACATCATTCTATTGTTCATCTTAATGGATTTCCTTTACCTTATGTTAATCCATGTCAATTTGTACTAAGTATATTGATTATCATGTTTTAATTTAAGAAATTCAGTGTATTACATTGGGTTTTACATCATTTAGTAGCTTTTGGAAGCATGAGCATGTTGTCTTTAGCATATTTTACTTTGGTATTTTCGAAAGGCATTTCACTTGGACTTCTACATGAGTCTTTGAGCATTTATACTATTTGATTTTATCGTTGATGGTATTTGGCATGAAACGATTGTATTTTCATGAGCATCTTATATGTCCTTAGATTGGTACAAATATCTATATTTGCATATTTGTATTTGATCTCCCTACATGTGATTTATCTCTTCGATTTTGAAAATATTTATGAGCTTACATACATGAATATGTCACACATGACATACTTAGGTAGTAGTTACATTACTTTACATTAACATATTTTTGGATAGATTGGTTTGAAATATTTGGATTTGATATGATACTCCGAAGAGGATTTGGATCTTATGATTTTAGGTACCCTACCATTGGGTCACATTAATAAGCAAATGGACATTAGTTGTCTAGTGATTTTAGGTATCCTATCACTGGGTCACATCAATAAGTGAATGGGCACTAGTTGCTCAATGAAACCTTATGTACCCAATCATCGAGTCACATCAATAGGTGAAGATGATTCTAGTAGCCCAACACATGGTTTGGTTTTATCGGAGACCCTACATGAGTTATATGTTTTACTTTATCAAAGACCCTATGTGGGTTATATGTTTTATTTGTCAAAAACCCTTATGTGGGTTATATGATTTGATTTAGTCAGAGACCCAATATGGGTTCATTTGTATTTGATTTCGGTATTTGACGGAAACTCTTATGGGTTAGGATATGGCATATAGCATGTAGCATATGCATAGTTCGATATTGGTTCATTTTGGTCAATCTCATGGTTATTTTGTAACATGATCATACTTTGAATCATAGCATAGTTGGTGTATTTGCATAGTTATTTTGATTCCTTATTCTATTTTGATTCATCTTATTTGCTATTGTGATCATCTTTGGCCTCTCTTTGTGTTGTATAAACTACATACCATCCCGTTGAACCCATCAAACTTACCCCAATTGACACCCCTTTCAGATGAAGAGTAGGAGATAAAGCAGATATAGTTTGTGGCTATGGGGATACGAATGAGAACAATGAGTTGGGCAAACTAGCGCTCGTTTTTATTTTCTAGTCTTTTGTTTACATGTTGGATATCTGATGTACTCTTGTTTGGTACTTTGATTTTTCCCATATTGAGCAAGGATCTATATATAGTTATCGGCATGTTAAGGCCCCTTTATTTTGGTTATGAGAGATGTTGGATATGATATATACATATTTTTACTGCACTTGATTTAGTTTATTGTTGTTAATATTCTACTACGATGTGTTTGGATTAGAGCTCTTAAATGGATAAAATAAAAGTAATAAATTCATATGCAAAGGGAGGTAAATAGAAAAAAAGGGTGCCACACTCTGAACACGGGATCTTTTGGCTATGAGATATGAGTTCGGGTGTGTTACCCAGTGTCACAGATCCAAATTCTGGCTTGAACCACGACCCACGGATTTGGGTCTTGATAGAGGCACCTTAAAACAATGTTTGAAGTGGAGAAAGTTGCAAGACACCTAGAAAGTGTATTCAGGGTAAATGGAGGTGTAGAGCACCTAGAGACTAGCATCAAGGGTGGATAAAGATGTAACGCACTAAGACTTGTCTAGGTAAATGCATGCCTAAGGCACCTAAGTGGCGACTGAGGAAGATGGAGGTACAAAACAATTAGTGTTGACAAAAAAAATTTGTGACTAGAGAGAATTTACCCTCTAAATGCAACTGAAATAACCTAATCGCAATTGTCCAGTCTAATCATGATTAACAGTTTGCAACTAACACAGTTTGATCACGATTGACAAAGGTAGAAAACCTAAAATTTCCATAAAATGATATTTTCATTTCAGGGAATCGTGACTAAGGTAGTTTCAGACTCCTAAAACATCCAAAAGTCTAATAAAATTGCTCAATGCGTGTATAAATTCTCTAAGTTGTATAGGTCATCAAATAAAGTAATCCCACACTAACAAGGATACAATCTATAGTTAGTCTCCTCTATTTCACAAAATCCTACTTAAAAGCAACAAAGTTAGGATCAGATAAGAGCAACAATTAAGTTTAACTTAGTCAAGGAGTCATTCTCAGCCATTGATCTTGCATCACGTTGGATGAAGGGCACACATTCGGTTGCAACAATTAGGCTTCTAAAAGAACAAGCAGTTGAAGCTTAAGGAGTTTGAAACTTCAACTGGTGGCATGGTGTCTAACATGGAGTCAAACATAGTTGTCCAAGTCTATAAATATCCCACTTCACACGTTTTGGGTATTTTTCACATACTTTTCATTCACCTCAAAAGCTCTCAAGATTTCAAATCCCAAAGTTTAAGAATTTGTCTTCTCCACTAAAGGTTACACATTCAAGAAATTCTGCAACATTCAATAAAATATTCAAGATCAACCAAGAAGGCTCAAGGATCATGGTAGTAGCTAGGTGAGCATTGATTTATGTTTGTAATGATGTTTTGAATCAAGAATAGGGTGTAAACATTGTTGTATATTTTCCAACAATTATCTTATTAAATGAAAAGTAAATATTTCTCATTTTCTTATTCTCTTTCTAGTTTTCCTAGATTTACAACTATGCAGCAAGGTTTTAATCAGATGTGATTCATTCCAACCATGAAATGGTTATTGTAACACTAAATTTCATTGTTTTCAAGGAACTTGTAACTCAAAGCATATCAAATGACCTAACCTTTAGAGATTTGGTTCATTTTTTTATGTAGAGAACAATCACTGCTCCAAATCTCTTAAAAGAGACTTTTTTTATATATAGGTAAATGTTAGTGGTTAATTTATTAGTAGGTGAAGATGAGTTTTGAACCCAAGTCTGTGGTATGGCATCCACAGGCTTTACCAACTTTGCAAACTGGCATCTTCCTCTTAAAAGAGACTTGTTAATTACAGCTTTTAACAAGACAACCTCTAATTTCCTAACTCGTACAACTCATAAAACAAGAATGTATAAAAATATAATTGAAGCTTTCATTGATATAATATAGAATACAGAAGAACATATGATGTTATTTTCTTCTCTTCTCTTTACAATTTTTCCCAATCTTACCTAGCCTTGGCAGCGGCTTAGAATATGTAAGCCTATGTCTTCTCCATGGAGCTTTACAGAAGTAATATGGATATGTTTGTAGTTGAAAATGATTGGCGTGGACTTGAAATAGCTTAAAATAAGAAGATGATCAAACCGTTTGAGCAAGAGAAAAAGAGAGATGGAGAGCTTTGGACATCTATGCTTGCGAAAATGTGAAGAGCAAAATATTATGCTTGAAAAGCTTGTTAAACATATGGAAAAATAAGGTTTATATAGATGTATGCAGCTTCAATTCTTCTAGGACTTTGCTGCATGTTTGGTACCTTATTTCTAGCTTACACTTCTTGTCTATATAGGAGACTTGATAATGTGGCCATGTTTGATTGGTTGTTGAAGAGTCTTTACATGTTTATACAACTCCAAAATCGTGTGAGATTCCAACTTTCATTCTATTTAATCCCTTGATATGTGGGATTTTGCATAAATGATAGAGTTCTATTTAAAGTAGGTTTCTTATTTGGATGAATCTTGCACATATTTTGAGATCTATATGGATTGATGAATCATGCGTGAGTAAGACTCTTTCTAATCAATTTCTAAGTATTTTTGGAGTCTAAAACACTTGTCATCGTGGCTCATTGGGATTTATGGCACCTGGAAGAACAATTTTGTGATTCTGGTATTGTTCCACGCGATGTACCTATCTTCGTGAAGTATTGTTCATCCATAGCGAAGAGAGCTCTTCGTAGTGTGTCATTTTATTTGTAGAATGATCAATCATAAACCATGTGTCTTTGCGATACAATATCCATTGATCGTGATGTCTTGATTTTGACCATCTTTTGTGATGAACTATTCACTCTTCGCAACAAGGGTAATTTTTTTATTTCATAAATTTTTGTGTGCCAACAGATATAATTAACAAACTTTTTAAGGAAAGCTTGAAATGAATGTCTCCACTTAAATCAAGTAATAAACCATCCATATATAGTTGGATAATTTAAACATTAATTTCAATAAACAACAAAAATAAGTGTTACACTTAAAATGGTGCCTAAAATGGATGGAGGTGGGATGCACCTTAGGATTAACGTCAAGGGTGGATAGAGATGCAATGCACCTAGACTCACCTAGGTATATACTTGTATGGGGCATCTAAAGTGTCGTCTGAGAAAGATGGAGGTGTAAAACACTTAAAGTGGTGCTTAAGACGGATGGAGGTGGGAAGCACTTAGACTCGTTTAGGTAGATGTATGTGTGAAGCACCTAAAGTGGTGTGTGAGAAAGACGGAGGTGCAAAACACTTAAGAGCGGTGCTTAAGATGGATGGAGGTATAAAAGACCTAGAATCCTCTAGATAGGTGCATGTATGAGGCTCCTAAAGTGGCGTCTGAGAAAAATGGATGTGCAAAACACTTGGAGTGGTGCTTAAGACGGATGGAGGTGGGAAGCACCTAGACTTGTCTAGGTAGATGCATGTCCAAATAAGAAAGTTTAGGTGCAACATAGAACCACATCAAAAAAGATAATAAAAGAAGGCTAAGTCTCCCAAGCCTTGTCTCCATCCAACCTCTTTGTGGTTCCAATGCACCGACCTCCCCAACCTTAATTTGAAAAATGGTATCAATTTGGGTAAGCTTGACGGGCTCAACAAGAGGATCTACAACATATATATACAATGGAAAGGGGCTCAAGTCAAGCACAATAGCCATATAGAGAATCAAAATAGAGTTAGGAATCTCAAATGCGAATGCATGTACGATAAGAGTTCTATACAAATATCCCTACTATGATTCAAGATTTAACTATGTTTTCTAAACAATCATATGAGTTTTAAATAAAATCAGACTGTGCAAATGCTAAATCATAAGGGTCTTCGTCAATACCAAAAACCAAATGCAAAATAATCTATGCAAGATTTCCTGTAAAGCCAAACCAAAACATATAATAAACCCATAAGGGTTCCTATACCTAAAGTGAATGTATCAAATCAACCCACAAGGGTTCTGATAAAAGAAGTCCACCGCATATGATCAATCTAAAAGGGTTCTGATAAATCTAATCCAAGACATATGATAGGGTTTCGACAAATTCAAAGCCTGTGCAAATATCCGAGTGCGCTTATTAGCCAAAGGCTATTTTCACCTATTGATGTGACATGGTGATTGTGTATCTGAGGGCCATAAAGGCTAACTCATGAGTGGGTCTCCGGGGTCATAAAGACCAATCCATAAAAGACCAATGGATCACTAGGGTTGTCTTCACCTATTAATGTGACCTAATTATTGGGTACCTGAGGGTCATAAAGACAAACCCATAAAGGGGTCTCTGGTCCCACAAAAAGGGCAACCCATAAAGGGTTTTTGGGGCCATGTCTGGCCAACGCATGTAAGGGTCTCTAGTGTCACAAGGACCATCTAAAAAAGATCTCTAGGAAACTAGTGTCATCTTTACTTATTAATATGACCTGATGATTAGGTACCTGACAGTTATAAAGACCAACCCACAAAGGGGTCCCTAGGTCAAAAAGAGAAAATCTATAAAATATCGTAGAGCAATTAGTGTCATATTTGCGTATTAGTATAACCCAATGATTAGGTACCTAAGGGTCATAAAGACCAACCCACCAAGGGGTCTTTGGGCCTAAAAGGGAAAATCCATGATGAATTGTAGAGCAACTGGTGTCATCTTTGCCTATTAGTGTGACCCGGCAATTGGGTATCTGAAGGTCATAAAGACTAAACCACAAAGGGGTCTTTGGACCAAAAAGGGTAAATCCTCACATAAGGGTATCATATCAAATCCACACGTCCAAAGAAATCTGTCAAATTTATGCTTATGTAAAGCAAGGTACTACTATTACATAAGTATGTTATACAAAAGATATCTATATATCCAAAACTCATATACGAAAACTAAACTGAAGAAGCAAAGTCCAAGTTCAATGTCAAACTCAATAACACATGTAGAGAAACTTTACTCAATCTAACGACATATGGAGATGTATGGAATTTTAAAACATTTATATCCCAAATGCACCTAGGAATAAGACAAATTAATGAATGCTTCTACAAAATACTGAAGTAAACATGGATAAATTCATCATACCGAAGTGAGAGAAAGAGAGAGAGTAAATTAAAAAATACATCATGTGTCCATCAATGGCACGCCCACATAAGCCTGCACCAACACATATAATCATTGACCAAATTCAAAAACACATCATGTGTCAATCAATGGCATGCCTACATCGGCCGGTGTCAACACAGACAATCATTCTCGATACACAGGCCTATAGTAGGTGTGCCATTGATTGACACATGATGTGTTTTTGAATTTGGAGTCTTTTTTTTATGCCTGAACACTTTTTTGAGCCCTAAATACATGTGTCAGCTTATAATTCACCATAAACACTACAAACACTTTGTCATCACAATATATATATTGTAATTACATCCCTCACGTTGAAAAAAGAGAAATGCATGTTTGTTTTACAAGATAAATGATTATAATATTGAGCTGTTAGCCTCTCCAGATTGTTAAAGTTCAGCTAACTTTCAGTGAATTTCAGTGGTCGACACATTGTGAAAGAAATCAACAAACTCGACTTCATCTTCAAACTTTTGTCGGTTTTTTAGCCACGTGTCAACCACTAAAATTTTCTGAACGATAGATGAACATTAACAATGTGGAGAAGATCACGTGGTATATCATATATTTTCATTATTCTGAAGTCCTAGTAATAATGCTAAATAAGCAAAGAAATATCTATTAAGGAGGAAATGTCCTATGACCAAAATTGGTGTGATCACACCAACGATTGAAGCATGAAATGAATAGGATTAAAAGTGTTAAAAAAGGTGTTTATTTCAAAAAAATAGGTATCCACAAAGAGACACCGAATTCAAAAAACAAATTGGTGCTAGTTACACAGTCATTACCTAAAAATAAAGAAAAAATCTACACATCCCGTCACATCAATTTAGGTAAAAAAAATTGCTCCACTTAGACACTCTCTTACACTAGTTGAAAATAAAATGTCACATTGAGATATTTTTATTGAAAAGAAAAACATTTCAATTGAGTTTTGATCCTCTCCTCCAATACCTATGGTTCCTTTCCTTGACTTATACAGGTCTATGGCCTTTCTAATGTTATTGACAACCTGATACGCCACATGCATATCATTCTCCCTAAGACAAAAATGAATTTGACATTGAATTTGATGCATTATCGTCATATGAACTATTACTATGACATGGAATGAGATGCTTAACGTTAAACACATTAGATGTCCAAATTTGACTTGGTAGCTTTAATCTTCGCACATTAGAATTGATTTTAACAACCAACTCCAATGGTGTGTACCAAACAAATTATACAAAATCTTTGACTCCAAATGAAAAAAAAAAAATCCTCCTTTTCATTCTATATATTTTGCAATAAAATCAAGTATGTGTTCTCCTTGGTCATCTTACACATGCTGTAACTGCTCTATCAAATTTTGTAGTCTTCTCGTGAGCCCGTTGCAAACTCGGTATGGGTTCTACTTCTACACCAAAGACTATTCAAGGGTTAGAGTCATAAAAAATCTAAAAAAGTTTGAATCATGTTCACTGATTCCTTGACCGAAAAAATCTTCAGGCACCTAGTACAGTGCATCATAATGGTAACTTAAACACCATCGCAAATAAAGGGTTTTAATGTGAATATATAGGTCGTTATACATGCTACAAATTGGTAGTCACACAAGTGGTATACCTAAGTAGGGAACTCTGTAGAGTGCTACTTGTTGCACCAATCAGGATTCCTCTTCCACATGCAACATTGCTAGGGTGTTTTTGTCGCTACATAAGGTTGAATAGCTACCACAAGACACTGTGTACGTAATACCAAATATACAATGCAACTTACATGATTACATCTCATCTTGATTGATTGAGTAGAGAACTCCTTGCAATAGTTATTCACAGACCCCCCAAATACTACCTTTTAGGGATAGGCCATAGTTAAGTTTCTTTTATTAATGATTAACTTAGTTGGCACTTATCTTCTGATCTTCTTGGCACAAATTTTGAGATGCCTAAAGTCTGCATTTACTTGTTACCAAAAAAAAAAAAAAGTCTGCATTTAATTTGCAAAGTCATGTTGTATTTTTTGTTTGAATATATATTAAAGTTTCAATGCCAATTCTTTGATATGCAAAAAATGTCATCCTTTTTTAGTATATATTTTATTTTTTATTTATAAGTACTGTTTGGTAAAAGGTCCCATTAGAAGTGATAATTTTTCTCATGCCTTTTAGTTAAAAAAAAAATACATATTTTTATTACACTTGAGCTATATATATATATATATATATAATTAAGCTGAATCATATTAAATTCAGATTTTTCCACACCACATTTTTGTCATATCACGTTTTGCCAATTATGGTAGATGGCTTGTGCATAAAAACCTTTTCTCTCCTTCTAGTCTATTGTCAAAATTTAGTTTTTTTTCTCCATTCTAAATTGTTTTTTAAGAATGCTTGGCCGATTTAGACGCTACAATGAGACTTGGGAGACTTTTTAAACAAGTAGACGATTTCAATTCTTTAAGAAGCTATGCAAAGAAGGATATTAGGTCATCCAATCTCTTTTGTTTGTAAAAGAAATTACCTCTCTCTCTCTCTCTCTCTCTCTCTCTCTCTCTCTCTCTCTCTCTCTCTCTCTCTCTCTATATATATATATATATA
>JAOXJP010224995.1:0-11632 GCA_025762735.1 Platanus orientalis | reverse complement strand
TGTAGTAAAGATTAAAGGACATGAATTCACCTATATGACATATGCACTTGTAAAGCACCTGGCTATCAATTTATAAATAAACAAAAAATGAACCTAATAAATAATAATAATGAACTTCTTCTCTTCTAATCTAGTTAAGCAAGCTATAATTGCTCCCCTAGAGACTCGACTACAGAAGCAGAAAAGGGTGCAATGTAGTAAAGCAATAGCTGACAAATCAAAACCTCCTTCTACATTAAGCATTACACCCCTCACCATACTAGAGGCATCCATGGGAAACCCACCTCTTGCAAAGACCACTCCAAAAAGCACCCTCCTAGAGGGATTAAAATTAGAAGTGGAGCGATATGGGGGATTTCATGTCTCAGCATGGTTGGACATCTACCCCAAAATCTGGTCAATCCTCTTCCACACCCCAATCTTCTTCACCATCCTTTAGCCAACTAAGTGTTAGTGAGCAACCTCAAATTCCTCCCCTTTTTGAGTTCGAGAAGCTGATGTTTCAGTATTTGATGAAATAGGGAGGACCTTAGAGCTAAAGTATAACAACTGAACTACGACTTCCTAGTATTGCCAAATAGACTATCCCGCATAGCCAAGCATACACACAGGGTCCCACTTATATCATAGTCTCACTCTGACCCACAACTACATATTTACAGTCAGAGCACCGGACCATCTTTGACCTTGAGGAACAATATGGGCCATCAATAGCTAGTAAAAAGGGGAATAAGAAAGATGAGACGAGTGCACCGATAACAAAGCTTGCTACAGAGTTGAAGCTTATGAAGGGAGGACAGTTCCCCATCTCTATGGATTTTGAGGACCTTTGCATCCACCCTAGAGGTGTGCTACCAATGAACTTCCAAAATGCCAAATGTTGAGAAGTATGATGGTACTATCTGCCCCAGGATGCATCTCCGCATATACTGTAATGCTATGTTCTAGTCGAGACATGATGAGTAGATCCTGGTTTAGATGTTTGGCCAGAGCTTGGAGAAGAATGCAAGAAAATGGCTAACAAGCCAAGAAAAAAACAACATCAGCACCCTGACATGGTCATTCCTCAACCATTATAAATTCAACCTTGAACTACTACTGACTAGAGAAGAGGTTGAAGGAATGAGGCCTTCCTCAGGAGAGAGTATAAGAGATTTTGTATATAGATGGAGATTGAAGACCTCTAACTTGAAACATCCTATGTCCGAGGATGATTTGATATCGACCTTCATGAGAACGCTGGGTCCTACTTACCAACTGATGCTCCTAACTGCATCACAGAATAACTTTGCTAAGGTTGTCAATAAAGCCGACAAGGTAGAGTTGGTAATTAAGGTAGGGTTAGTACATGAGGCATCACTTACCCTAACCAGTTCCTCTAGACTGTGCTAAAGAAGGCAACTGCTAATCGGCCAGAAGCTAACCTTGTGCATGCCATTGAAGTCCCATGGCCTAGTCAGAACAGCGGTCATGTTTTGCCTCTGTCACAACCAACTCAAGGCTACCCTGCAGCTATGAATATCATCCCTCAAACACAACAGTTTTACCAGCCTAAATACCCGGGTGCGCCCAGAGAAGAAAAGAAGAAAAGAAAGTTCACTCCTCTACCCTACTCCTATAAATACATTATAGAGTATCTCATTAAGAAAAAGTTATTGTAGCTAATTGATCCCAGACCTCCACCTTACCCTCTACCCTACTGCTATAATCAAGCGGAGCATTATGAGTATCATCAAACTCTAGGGCATACCCTTGATAGGTGTTTCCACTTAAAATATGACATTCAAGACCTGATCGATGAGGGTAAAGTATCATTTGACCCTACACCCACCAATCCCCCACCAAATGCCAACAACATCTAGAATCCACTCCCTAACCACCAGCCACTAAAAGGGGTCAATATGATTGGTACCACCAGCACCCAATTCAACCCTGCTAGCTACATTACCAAAATTTTGGAACCTAAGAAGGTTAATTTTTTTCCTGACACTAATTATGTGTCAACCATAGATGGATATTTCCTTGAGCCTATCCCCCCTCCTGACAATGAGCACTTGCTCACAAATATGTGGGATACGACCCTAGATAGCCCAATCACAGTTCTTCCCCCTAACATCAACATTTACAGGGAAGGTTCAGCAACTCATGACCCTTTTTCATCACCCCATTTCATCCCACCTCCGTCATTATATGCCCAACTGACCAACCTTTCATCGCCCTACCAAGTCATAAATATTCTCCCACCAACTAGAATCCAATACCTGCTATGGACATCGACGGATGGGGTGATCAGCAATGTGGCCCACTTCAGAGCATCGTAGCGCTGGCTGTCTCGCCTCGTTGGCCTTTAGGTCTGGGTCGCCACCAATTTGGGGTTAACCGACTAATTTGGACGTTGGTCCTTCTTTTCCCCAAAAACTAGACTTGAAAGTCTAGGGTGTAACTCCTAGTACTGGTTTGGGTCCCTAAGATTAGGGTAAGTGGTTTTGTTAAATTTGGGGAAAGTATTAAGCACCTCAAATACATTCCTTTTTAGGGTGGCTTTTCCTATTCATATAGGTATTGAGTTTATGTTCATAATCATGCTTTATTAGTTATAAATTTGAAGTTTTAAAGTTTTTTTATGTGAATTAGAGGTTTGCTGGATTTTTCTCAGGCCTAACGCTTGTTTTAGCTCTCAACACCTGTTTTCCCAATGTCTGAATTTTAATTAGGGTGAAAATAGGCATCAACCTATGAACAGTTCAAGAATTGTTTCTGATTTTGACCTTTCCTTCCTACAGGAGACCCCTCAAGGTTTTAGTCTTTAAAGGGATCATTTATCCCTCTAAATGGCTTATTGTTGGGCCTTTCAAGGATTAGGATCAACCCTAGGAAAAGGGGGAGAAAAGATGAAAGATAAATTTTCTGAGTTACAAGCTTAATGCCTGTTTCTCATCTCAACGCCTATTTTCCATATGCTTGAATTTAATTCAGGGTGAAAATAGGCGTTGGGAAACCTGACCAAGTAGGCAGTTTAGTGTCAATATTTAAGGTGTTTAGAGGGGTCCCAACACTGTAGGACCCTAAGTTAGGGATAAGGGAAGTCTCTTAGGGTTTCACTGTGTAACTCTAGGGGTCCTAGGCTAAGGCCACATAGAGATATGATCTCCCAAAATCGGCTAATCAATCATTTGTTACAGGCCTAATTCCTGATTTCTGGTTTGATGCCTATTTGTTCAACGCTTGAATTTTAATTCAGGAGAAAAACAGGCGTTGGGTATAAAACAAATAGCCTTTTACAGTTTTTGGGCCACCTAAGTGGGGTCCAGATGGGTGTAATTTCTCCTAGGTGTTGGACTAACCCTAGGGCAGACTTAACACTTAACTAATTTTGAAAAAGTTATTTTTTTTAAGATCTAAGACTGACGCCTGAAATCCAACCCAATGCCAGAATTCTTGTCCAATGCCTGATTAATGAAATCAGGCTTTGGGAAGAAATCAGGGCCCACAGAGGTGCTAGTGCACAAGGATGGGTCTCATTAGCCAAAAAATGCCTTGGAACAAGCTCTAGGATAATCAGGGCTCCCTGGGGTGGGTCCCAGATCTCAATGCCTGAATTTATCCCTGACGCCTATTTTCTTAATGCTTGTTTTTTAATTAATAAAAAAATAGGTTTTAGTTGTTAGTAGAAAATCCAATAACTGTATTTCTCAAATTTTTAGCCTCTAGGGTTTTGAAAAAATCCTAAAATTAAGCATGCTTATGACAGACATATAGAGGAATAACATATGAAAAATTGAATTCAAAATCATGCATGAATCATAAAAAATAAAAATCACAAATATTCCTACAAATTGGGTCTCAAAAGACCCAATTTTTAGGGTCTGTTTGGGGGGGCATTGGGAGGCCTTCCACAGCTTAAAACATTTTCAAATTAAACACAAAACTACCTCTATATATCTATTATAACATAGTCAAAATTCAGTTTAAGAGGCCTTGTACAAAAATTAAACGAAAATTCGGTAATAAAATTGGTTGAAAATAAGAACAAGATAGAGGTTGTTGAGTCTTTACCTTGTACCTAAATTTGAGCAGAGCTCTAGCATAAATTGGGCAGTATAATAGTTGTTAAATGAACATAGGGGAAGGGGAGAACATGATTTAGATAGGGTTAGGCTTACCTAGACAATGGTTGGCGGTGGATCTAAGCTTTTTTCTCTTTTCTTCGTCTTTTTCTCTTTGATTTTTGGGTTTGTAATTGCCAAACCTGTTCACTATGAAATTTGGGCTATTTTATAGACCCAATTTAGTGGAATGGATGGTTAGATTAGAGAAAGAGATGGAAGGGATCAATGATGTGGATGAGCTTTATCTTAGATGAAGTGTAGGGCTAGGATTTGATCTAAAATCTAATAGGTGGAAGGCTAGGATTAATGCATGTGGAAATGAGGTGGAGGGTGGGGATGGACTTGTGCTTATTTGACATGGATTGGTGAGGTGGAAGGGATCATGGGAGATGCCTTTTGAGGCAATCCCATTTACTACCTTTTTCAAGGGTGCAATGGTGGGATGCTAAATGGGGGGTTGATTGGTTCTCTAGGGATTTAAAACTCAAGGGGAGGATCTAAGGGTGCTGGGTGAGAGAGAATCCAAGGACTGTGAGTGGTTAGCTAAAGATGAGATTGCATTAAATGCAAAATATCTCATTTTTGGCTAACCTTGAATAATATCTAATTTTTGACTTTTTCAAACCCTATCGCTATCATCACTCCGTGTGAGCTCCCATGCTCAGAAGTTGGCCCAGTCAGTGTCATTTTTAGATGTCCTAGATGCTCCGGTTAAGTCAGAACCAAATTAAAAAAGTTTAAGGGGTTAAATTAAGGTTTTTTGGCCAAAAAAGCTCTTAGGTGTAATGTTAAAGGGAAAAATGGTTAAATTGGTCTTAGGGGGGCCCAGGGATAGATGCTCCCAAGTCTAGGTGATTCACAGCTTCTGACTATTCAAAATTATGGTACCTGAGTAAGAAATTAGGTCAAAAACCAATTTTCAAGCAATTTGGCAAATTGGTATAGGGGATGCTGCTAGTTCCTTTATAAGATGCCACCTTGGGCCATATCTGGGGGATTTAAAGTATGAGAAGTCTTGAAACCATAGAGGTTGATAGATTGACTATTGGATTCTTGGGCAGTCGTCGGGGATCTTTCACAGCAAAGTCACTTGACCTAATTAGGTTTCTGTAGTTGCCTGAAGCTGAGTAAAATTGAATGGCTAATCATTGCCTGAATTAGTGGTTTGCAAAATTCTTTATTAAGGATAGGGGAGATTTTGAGAAAATGGCCCTGACCTCATTGCATTCTGAGTCTGACAAAACTCTTGAGAGCATTTTATGTGCCAAGTACAGACGAAACACGTTTTTTTTGGGTTTGAGTAAAAATGATTGCTTGGGCCATGGATTTTCTACAAATTAGCATGGATTTAATAGTCTTGTGGCTCTGAATTTACTGTGGTGTAGCCACTGACTATCTGATTTTAGGTGCGCTCCCAGGAGTCGTTCGAGCACATGATTTCTAGACCTAACTTTTCATGTTTTTTAGAGTATTTGAGGGAATCTTGGAAGATGGATTTTACGAAAGCCTGGAGAGCAATCTGGCTCTAAAAGAGTAATCTGGCTCACGATTATGAAGAAATGGACACCGACTGATCCTGATTCGAAAACCTTGAGAGCAATCTAGCTTTAAAAGAGTAAAAAATGAAAAAACAACTGTTTGACCTCATACAGAAGATTTAATATTTTATAGAGGTTCGAGACTTTGAACTTTTTCTCAAACTTGGAGATTGGAAGCTAAGGCCGAGGTCAAGGTATGGCCACTGATTTTTCTAGACTTGGAGATTGGATGAATCTCCAAGGGTTCCTGTAATGGTTATTTCTTGGTCAGGATTTTCATAAATTGAGAGATCAATTGGTGCTATTCTCGAGCAGTGTTTGACTTGTGGTAAATCCTTTGGAGAATAGAGGCTTGGGGATGCACAGGATCTAAAATTACATCATTTGGACCATAGATGAGGCTCTAGGGGTCCTTTGAGGGTCCATGGGTCATTCTCTGAATAAAAAGGGTAAAATGGTAATTTTTTGCCCACGGGTCGAAAAAGGTGAAAATATGAATTCTTTTCCTATGATGCTTCATGACAAGAAGGCTTATATAGGCAAAGAAATTTAATGATCTGGATGACAGATAGTGAGTATTGAGCCTTTGCAAGTAAAAGGGTAAAACAATAATTTTTCCAGTTGTGATGCTTTAATGAAAAAAGGCTTATAGAAGGTGGAAAACTTACTGATGATATGAATGGAGTTGTAAAGTATGGACCCTTAAAGCCCTGTTGGTGCTTCTGAGAGATATTAGGGTTTGTCTTAAAATGATGCTTTTTGGGCTGTAATAAGATTCTTTGATTGATTTTTTCGCTACTAAAACATCTGAAAAGACCTCTTTGGGAGTGCCTAAGCTTCTAGAGTTTGAGTTGGCTCTTCCTAAGCTGAGGGTGCTTAAAGTTTTGATGTCTAACAACTGTTATGCTATCCTTATACTATCACATGACCCAAGTCAAAATTTGGGTGCTAACACCAATAAATGATTGCCTCTTTTTTAAGATTAGAGTTCTCCTTAAGGTCGAGGGTTTATAGCCCATTTATAGTGATTTAAGAACCCTAAATATTTAGATTCACAATGGTAACAAAATCCCATAAATTTGGAAGGTTTTAGGCAAGAAAACAACTCAAAAAATTGAAATTTCTAAATGAGGATCGGTCCTAAAAAACCTGGGATTGATCCTGGGTATTTCTTTGAGTTTTTCTAGAGATTTCCCATCTCACGATCGATCTTGGATTTTTGGGATCAATCTTGAATCTCTAGAATTGCATAAACAACCCTATGATCATTGGGCCTTATTCTTGGAAGCTCTGAGATCATTCCAAAACCTTTGGGACTTGTCCAAATGTACATTCTACCTTACAACATGGTTCTTAAATTATTTTTGTACGATTTACTATCTTAGAACCATTTATGAATTAGTCTACCATTCTATGATCTTAGGAGGTCTTCGAAACTCACCTAGGCTTGGTTGGTTAACTCACTCACACCACACACACATTACCTATGATTTTTATCTATATGACTTTGTGTGTCTCTGAAGGATGTGATGTTAAAGCTTGTTATTTATCTAATGTAGTTTTTGAGACTATTCTTGATAGATTTGAACTTCTTGTCTCTTGGTCAGTATATCCATCTTACAATCTTCAATGTAATTCTTTATATGACTCAAGACTTGACTTGGACTTACAAACACTTTTACAAAAATTACATCAATGCAAAAGTAAATCCTAGTACAAGCTCAACTACCTACAACCCTTTTCTATGCATGGAATTGACAATATATTTAATAGTTTGTAGCGTGCTATAGGGACTAAAATGAATTGTAGCAATGTCTTTCATCCTTAAACTGATAGACAATCAAAGAGGACCATTCAAACTCTGATGGATATGTGATAAGCCTATGTGTTAGAGTTCAAGAGCAGCTAGGACACCCACCTACCTCTAATTGAGTTTGCCTATAACAATAGTTATCAAGAGAGCATTCTCACGGAACCATTCGAGGCCTTGTTCGGTAGGTGCTGTAGAGTTCTTATTTATTGGGAAGAAATTAGAGAGCGAAAACTACTTGGACCAAAATTGGTTTAGATTACCTAGAGAAGATCCTCTTGATTCGAGACCAACTCTAAATAGTTTAAATCAAATAGAAATGCTACACCGATAAAAGGAGGAAAAATCTTGAATTCAATGTTAGTGATCACATGTTCCTAAAGGTATCTCCATCCAGAGGAGTTACCAGGTTTTGTAAGAAAGGGAAGCTTGAACCGTGATTATTTAGACCGTTCGAAATTCTTAAGAAGGTGGGAAAGGTGGCTTATGGTTTGTCTCTATCACTAGAATTGTCTCATGTCCACAATGTGTTCCACATGTCCATGTTACGAAGATACATGAGAACCTTCTCACAAATTGGAATACATCCTGTTGGACATTAGAGATGATTTGCCATACAAAGAGCAGCCCATCATGATCCTTAATTGCAAGGAGCAGGTGTTACACACCAAGACCATCTCATACATGACGGTCTTATAGCACAATCACATTGCCAAAGAAGCCACTTGGGAAGGATAGAATGACATGAATTCTAAGTACCCACATTTGTTTCCAAACCTAGGTATGCGCAAATTCAAAGACTAATTTTTTATAAGGGGAAAGTGTAACACCCCATGTTGCACATAAAGAGGAAAATAATATTTTTCCCTTATAGAGGTAAAATCATCATTTCACTATTTAGATAGACCTTAGAGTGGTTTATAAACCTTTGGACCAAGTTAGAAGTGTAAAACCCAAGTTAAACCATGAACTGACCCACCTTTGATAATTGACCAAAGTGCATTTTAGGGTAACTTCGTTGGCAGAACTGTGTGAATCCTGAGAATATCTGGGAACATTGTCTACATCATTGGAAATGACTTTGAGTCTATTTTCTAATGTTTTAAAAGACATGTGATTCTGATTTGTGTGCAGCCAGTTATGGCCAAAATACGAACAAAGGTTCGTGTTGAAAATATAGAATCAGGACACCCTTGACCGGTTGAGATTTGTGGCTGGTCAAGGTGTAACTGATCAGGACTGATGGGACCAAGGACCCGAGAAAACCTGTGACCGGCCACCAATCTCCTTAGTGGCCCGGACTAGGACTAATGCTGAATTCTAGAAATTATTCCAATTTTATCCTTTTATGATGCGACACTTGCCCATTGGTCTTACACACGTGTGAAAACTTAATTAGATTAATTTATTACCCTATTTCTATTTAGGTTCTTTAGAGTTATTAGAACTAAGAGAGAAAAGTTTAGAAAGAATAGGGAAGTTCTTTAGCTAAGAGAGGGAGTTCTTCCCCAATTAGATGAGTTTCACTCCCAACTCTAAAAACCTACTAGATTAGCTCAAATGCTTTGTAGATTTTAAGAACTTAACTAATTAACACTAGGTCTACATCATTTTTATAAAGGATAAAGGCAAAGAGAAAGATTTTGTGAGAGACTTTGAAACTTAATCAAGGAAGGAGACTGAGATTTGGTTTGATTTCATACATGATATGCTACTCCTTTGACTTCTTATCCTTCGATTCATTTGAAATATTTAGTTTGGCTGGATAATGAACTTTGGTTCATTTTAATTATCTTTCTTTGATGTTTTTGTGAGTTTTCTTCACCTAAACACTAAATCCATGGAGAATTAATGAGTTTCCATGCTAATTTCTTTACTCTTTTGATTTTATGCATTTTCCTCCATTTTTTACTATCTTTTTTTATGAGATCATAGATTTCTACTTCATATGTCCTTGAGTTATATTTCTTGATGTTTTCCCTCATTCCATAGAGTGATGTTTTCCATTATGCTTTTGTAGGAATTATTCTTTGCTAAATTTTTTGAATTCTACATATGTACTATTATACCTATCATGTTTTGAGCATGTCTAGATTGAGACCTACTTACCTTCTGGCACTACCATGATCAATTTATGTAATCCTAAGTTTCCCTTTGTGGTTGATGGCAAGATGATTTGATCCATGTGAAATTCAAAAGGGAAAATGATTTCTACTTCATATGTTTGATGTTTGCCTTAATTTCCCTATACATGAGATTTCTATTCACATCATTATTGCTAGTTGGTAGTCTCTACTTAATTCAATTGGCTCCATGCTTTGTTCCTTATTCTATTTCATATGTTAGTTGGTCATTGATGTCATTATTATGATTCTCACTTGATTTTATCCACTTAGACTTGATCCAATGATCTCCATATTATTATCATTACGTTCACATGTCTTTTTTGAGACTTTATACTATTGTTGTTTTTGGAAAGTTGGAAGAGGAATTCCAAATACTAGGTTCTAGTGTAAGTATGATTCTTTGCCATCGCATGGAAAGAATCAATTTTCATTGCATAAGCAAAATAACTGACATGGACATTGGGCAGCTCAGGAACTTCACACCCTATTGACAGAGAAAGAATATCAACTCCGTCATGTATGGCCATGTCAAAAGCTTTTAGGACATCTGTAGTGTTGTAAGCTGTATCCACGGTCCGACAAGCCTTGTAAATTGCTAAGCGAGCAATAGGTGCACCCCCTCTAGCCTCACCCATAGCTAGCCCTCTATAGCTTGTGTTATCCACAACACGACCCGCACCTGTGGAATCTATGATGGTGCCATGACCTAAGAAATCCCGTGGGGACATATAGTCCTCAATTTTGGTTGGGTTGTACGCTTGGAATCCTTCTACGAACCAGTAGGCACCGATGAGTTTCCTATTGCAATTGGTGAAATTGAAGCGTTCTCCCTATTGGCAAATTCCTTTTCAATGTGATGGAATTGCACCCATGTTTTCATCCTTGAAACTTTCTGACTCTAGCCATACTCCTAACAATTCCGAGAAGAAATTTGTATGTCTCAAGTTCCAAACATCATATCCCAATTAGATAGCAGGAGCTACATCAAATCTTAAATTACCTGATCAATCATACCAATGATTACTCCATCACCCATATTGCTTTTCGATAGAAGATTTATGTTATCATGGAAATGGATGTTGGATCTTGTAGCGACCCTGGATATCACATTACCTGCAAAAGCTGAAGAGTTTAATAAACTCAATAACATGTTGTTGTGATAGAACAACACAATAGAATAAACATGGATCGGATTCAAGTATGCAATGTACAGAAACAAAATGAGAAAACATAAACGGCAAAGAAAAATCACACAAGAGACAATATTTAATGTGGTTCGGCAAACCTGCCTACATCCATTGACGAAAATGATCAATAACTTCACTAATATAGAGAATAAATACGAGTATAAAACGTACAATAGGAACTCCCAACACCAAATACGTTCTTGCCTCTCACCAAAGTCTCTCTTCCCATAGCTACAATCTTCTGTAGCCTCCAAAACCTACAAGATGTCTCTTTATAAAGGCATAGAAACCCTAGTTTCTAATTTAGGGTAAAAAACCCCAAAATGAACCTACGTCAAAAGAAGTTTCTTGGTTGGTTCCATGCCAATTCAAGACACCACTCAACAAATCTCCAGCTTGGCTTGAATTCCACCAAACCAAATTGAATGAAGCTCTTTGATCATCTTCTCCACTAAACCCCAAAAGGGTATGCAATCAGTTCTCTTTCAAAACTGCTCCACCTTGAATCGTGTTTTTGAATAGCCAAAACCATTCTTTTTGTTGAACCTTAAACCTTGTAGCCGCCATCGCAAAATCCCCAAAACAAAAGAACCCTCAATCCACAGCTCTAACCTTCAGCTCTAATACCAGTTTGTTGTGATAGAACAACACAGTGGAATAAGCATGGATTGAATTCAAGTATGCAATGTACGGAAACAAAACGAGAAAACAGAAATGACAAAGAATAATCACATAAGAGACAATATTTAATGTGGTTCGGTAAACTTGCCTACATCCACAGGCGAAGACGATCAATAACTTCACTAATATGGAGAATAAAGAAGAGTACAAAATGTACAATGGGAACTACCAACACCAAATA
>JAOXJP010224984.1:0-11632 GCA_025762735.1 Platanus orientalis | reverse complement strand
TGGCAGAGATGATTTGTGCGTATCTCACTTGCAATATGCTGACGACATTATGTGTTTTATTGGAGCTTCAGAGGAGAATGTGCTAAATTTGAAATATATCCTGAAGATCTTTGAAATCATTTCTGGTTTCCGCATGAACTTTCTCAAGTCCAGTTTATCGAGTATTGGAGTGAATTCTCAAGACTTGGCTCTCCATGGTAATATTTTGGGATGTAGAGTGGAAAATTGGCCTTTAAATCATCTTGGCCTTCCTTTGGGAGGGCAGTCATGGTCGGTTACCTTTTGGGATTTGGTGATTGAGAGAGTCCAAAAGAAGTTGGCATGTTGAAAAAGATCTTACATCTCCTTGGGAGGAAGAATTACCCTGATTAAAGTGGCTCTCTCAATATGCCAGTCTACTATATGTCTCTTTTTAAATTGCCAGTTGAGGTGGCTAAAAAATTAGAGAAATTCCAGAGAAATTTTCTTTGGGAAGGTGACATGGAAAAAGAAGGATCATTTGGTCAAGTGGGAGGAGGTTTGTAGACCTAAGTGGGCTGGGGGCCTAAGTATTGGATGTCTTAAGGAGAGAAACTTGGCTCTTTTAGGGAAATGGTTGTGGAGATTTTCTAATGAAGAAGGCAGCTTATGGCATTCCACAGTTCTAAGCAAGTATGGTCGACATTCCAATGGATGGGACATCAACCCATCTCCTCCCCAATCTTCTTCTGTGCTTTGGAAAAATATCATCTCTTCCTTCCATTCTTTTTTTCCTTTCACTCGGTTCTCTGTGAAAAATAGAACCTCAATTCGGTTCTGGGAGGATCTTTGGTGGGGTGATCAACCCTGACATCTTGTTTTCCTTAGATTATTTTCCCTAGCGAAACACAAACAAGCCAAGGTCTTGGACGTTATTTTCACATCTCAAATAGGGTTATCCTGGAACTTGGAATTCTCCCGTGATCTTTATGATTGGGAAGTAGACATGTTAGGTAATCTCACTCAGTCATTAAAGGATGTCTTCATCTCCCCTATTTTTTAGGATAAAAAAATTTTGGGTGTTAAATTCTTCTGGGGTCTTTTCCTATGTTTTCTTCTCTTCTATCCCCAAATAGTAATTCCCTCTTCCCAGTAGGTAAAGTGTCGAAGCCCCTAGTTACCCCAGGGTTAAAGCATTCTCTTGGTCAGTGGCTCTTAATTGCATAAACACTATGAATAACCTTCAATAGAGAAGACCATATATGTTGATATCCCCAAATTGGTGTGTCTTGTGTAAGAGGAATGATGAGAAAGCGAACCATATTTTCATTCATTGCCCCTTTCCTCCGGTATATTAATATTAGTTGGGTAATGCCAAAGCTCACTATGGACCAATTCTTTCATTGGAACATCTCTGGCCTTGGAGAGAGAGCAAAGCTATTTTGGGGTTGTATTATTCCCGCTATTATTTGGGGCATTTGGAAAGAAATGAATAGGATTTTTGAAGGGAAAGTCACCTCCAGGAATGAAGTGACTGATGGCATTCGAAGAGGGGTGGGTGGCTGGATTTTCACTAATAAAATTTTTCAAGGTTTATCTATATCCTCTTTTCTAAGAGATTGGGTGTCTTCCATAGCTTCTTTCCCCCCTAATAGTAAGCCTTTGATTATGATGTGGCAGCCTCCTCCTTTGGGTGTCCTAAAGTTTAATTTTGATGGTTTGTTGCGGGGAAATCCTGGGCCGTGTGGATACCAGGGTGTTTTAAGAGACCAAACCAGAAAGGTTATTCAGGTATTTGCGGGGCTATTGACTATGGTGACTCTATTTTGGCTGAAGTAATGGGGCTTTTGATGGGTCTTCGTGAAATTGAGAAGCTTGGGTTGCATAGTGTTGTTTTGGTGGAAGGGGGGTTCGGGGTCATCTAAGGGGGCTTGGAGATTCGACAATGTAGTGCATGAAATCATATTTCTAGCCTTTTCTATGAAGACCCCTATTCAGCTTATTCCAAGAGTTCAAAACGATGCGGCTGATAAAATAGCGAAGTGGGTGGTGGATCTCAATGTTGTGATTTTTTCTGATGTAATGACGGAGTCTTTGTTTGGCCGGTCTTAAGGTTTTTGTAGGTTCTTCCGCTTTGTTGTATTTTAGTTTCCTTTTCTCTCTTTGTTTTTTCAATAAAATCGTTATTTGTCCAAAAAAAAAAAATAATAATAATAGAAACCCATTGATACTATATCGAAACTGAATGAAACTAACTCCAACCTCTATAGAAATCCATTGTTTGCAAATTTTTTTTTTTATAAAAAAAATTGATTTATACTATATATACAAATTCAAGGGCTCCATTTGAGTCCTTTTGATCAAAATCCGCGATTTCACTTTCAATTGAACTCAAAATGAAGAACTTTGGTAAGTCCCAATTAATAACTCAGATAAGGATAGATTTTTTATATATTATATGTTACAACCTAATCTCCACTTTCATGGAGTTGGATTTTTTATAAATTAATATTTATTTTATTTTTAAATATTAATAAATAATAAAATGATAAAATATAAAATAAAAAATCAGACCAAATGCACATGTTTGATTATTATACATGATATAAGCATGCAAGATCTACATAATTCTAAAATATGGTATTTTTCTTTTAAAAAGCTATTTATTTGTTTAATTATAAAATAATAAAACACACAAAAAAAAAAAATTGTAAAAAAAAATATAGTAAATAAGAGAGAACATAAGAAAACATATAATTTTATGTTTTTCTTCCATGTTTTACCATATTTTTTATTTAATATTCGTATGTAATGAGAGTTGCAGTTCCCAACAATCATCATAGATGATTGTTCTGCATATGTAATGATACATATGTGTGTGTTGATGTTTATTTTATCATTTCTTGAAGTTTAATCTAAAGCTTCCATGGTTTCCATGATTTTTACATGGTTTCTGATACATTTTCATAGTTTCCACGATACGTTTCCATTTCCATGGGGATCAAAACCTTAACCAAAATTGAAACTTCGAACCTTCTCATGGACGACTGAACCAAGATCACAATATGGTCGCTCTAGGATATCTCTTGGTCATCAATCTCGAAGACTTCCTCTTTTTTCTCCTATATTTACTAAAATTACACTCCATTTATTCTGTTTTAGTTCACCTTACCTTGAAATGTTTTGATTTGAAAACATCCATTTATATTTTTAGCATGACAGTTACTTCCTCTTTAGTATGTCAATCATAATATATCATCAACAAACAGCATACACATTGGGCGGAACGGCCGGATGGAAAATTTGGGTGCTAACACACACAATGGGATCTCTTCCCATGTATGCCAAGTCAAATCTATTGACGGTAGTGTGTGATAAGGTGCGGGGGCATTTCTGACCTTACACAAATAATAAAATATAAAGGGGGAGGAGGCATCATTTTTTATTTTAATGACTTCTCTCTTCCCCCTCTTCATCCACTTGTCTTCTCTATTTCAATCCCGTCATTCTTCTCTTAGTTTTCCTTTCTTTCTTGTTTCCTTGTTATTTTCTGCTTATTTTCATGGTATCAGAGCATGACTGATCTTACTATTCCAAATTTAGGTTTTTTTTTCTCTTGATCTGCATGGAACCCTAGATTTTTCCAAAAAGAGGTGTGACTGATCGATTTGAAGGACATCGAAAATCTTCTTTTTGTGCACCAATCACTCGTGGTAGAGTGTTGGTGTTGTGTTGACCGTCGATTTAGGCATGGATGCCTTTGTTAATGGTTGTTCTGTGATGTGTGGGAAGTATCATTTTTTGGTGTGAAGTTTGTGGATTGTGTTCCTGTCGGATCATATTTGGGTTGTGCCAGGGATTGTTGATTCCTATGTGTATAATCAATACTGTCGTTATTGATTTGTCTAATCAGCTTGTGTGTTTGGTGGTTGGTTATTGATTCTGAAATATTTACTTGTGCAAGTCTTGACCAAGGAACGCGATGGCTGCCTCTAGTGATAAGAAAGGACGTGAAAAAGCTCTTACTATTCAGTCTAGTGATAGTCTTAATCTTCAAATTATTAGTATTAAATTCAATGGGACAAACTACTTGTTATGGGCACAGTCAGTAAAAAAATTTCTTGGTGCAAGAAGGAAATTGAAGTTTATGACTGGAGATCCTCCCTCAAAAACTAGTGATGGATATGAAGAGTGGTATCTAGTTGTGACTTAGTTGTGGAATAGTATGGAAACACAAAAAGTGTGAATATAATGTTCTTGGATTATGCAAAACAAGTGTGGACAGCATTTCAGGAGATGTATTTTATGGAAAAGAATATCTTCAGGATCTACCAATTATAGGGAAATATTTTCATGTTGCTACAAGGTGACAAATCAATGAGTGAAAATTATAATACTCTTCATGAAATGTGGGAAAAACTAAATATTTTCCAGCTTATTTATTATTAATGATATGAAGTAGCTTAAAAGACAACGTGAAGAGTTTCAAGTGGCTAAAATCTTGTCTGGCCCAAATACAAATTTCTAGAATATTAGAGGTCAAATATTGGTTGGTGACAATATGCCATCCTTAAATAATATCTATGCCAAAGTTTTACGTGCAGTTCCTCTTGGCTCATCAGTTCCTTCCGAGAGCCTAAGCAATGAAAGTTTTGCCCTTGTTTCTATGGCTAGTTTAGGAAGTAGTAATGTCAGTAGAGGCTGAGGCTGAGGTGTAGGTGGTGGAAGAGGACAAGAATGTGGTATGGATACTCCTCATAAATGCAATCATTGTGGAATGGCAAACCGTAGTGAAGTGTTGAGATAAGTTTGGAAGCCTACTTGGGCTAATGTCATGACTATTCCTAGTGAATCTTCTATGAGATCTACAATGGAGGACAATCATTCTATTCATGAAATCTCAAGTGCTCCATCAAGACCAAGTACTGTTTCTTGGGAATAATACAATGCATGACTGCAGCGTGTTTGGACTCCGAGTATTACTCCTCAGTCAACCAACATCTACTGTCACACTAGCCCACTTAGGTATTCCTTGTCTTGCTATTTAGGGGTCAACTTGGGTTATAAACTTAGTAGGCTTTCAACATATGACTAGTACATCGTCCCAATTAGTCTCCTTTGATTCTTCTACTTCTAAATCAACAGTTGTGCTTGCAGATGGGTCTACACATTCCATTAGTGGTTGTGGAGATGCCGTTCTTACTTCTTTGTCTCTTTCATTTGTTTTATATGTTCCAAAATTTCCTTTCAGTCTGTTATCCGTTAGTAAACTAACCAAATCCTTGAATTTTTTAGTAACTTTTTATCATTCTTTTTGTATATTTTAGGACCTCAAAATGAGGGAGATGATTAGTGGCAAACTTGGAGCTAATGGTCTTTACTATCTAGATGAGGATTCAAGAAGTGATGGTACCGTTGCATTGAGCTCCAGTGTCTCTCCTCTCTAGTGGCGCAGTTGTTTGGGTCATCTATCACTGCAAAAACTTCAGCAGAGTATTCCATTGCCACAGTTTGTCTCTAGTATAGAATAGGCAAGCATCACTGTGTCTCTTTGTCTAGTAATATTGATAGTCGTAGGTCTTTTTGAGTTGGTTCATTCAGATATTTAAGGTCTTGCTAGACATAAAATATTAAAGAATTGTTCTGAATGGTTATCCATTTTTAAATTGTTTTGTAAAGAAGTTGAGGTTCAATATAGATATCGTATTCTTACCTTTGTTCTGATAACGCTCGGAAATATAGCTAAAATGATCTACTGGATATTTGTGACTCACATAGGATTATACACCAAACATCTTATGCCCATACACCATAACAAAATGGTGTTACAGAACGCAAGAATAGACACTCAACATTGCCAGAATCTTGTTATTTCATATGCTTGTACCTAAAGCCTTTTGGGGGGATGCCATACTGACTGCTTGTTTCCTTGTAAACCACATGCCATCATCTGTGTTGAATAATAAATCTCCACATTTTCTTTTGTTTCTTGACACTTCCTTATTTAGTATTCCTCATTGAGTCTTTGGTTGTATTTGTTTTATTCATGTTCTGGATTCTGGTCAAGATAAATTATCTCCCAAGACATATAATGCGTTTTTCTTGGTTGCTCTTGGACTCAAAAAGGGTATAGGTGTTATGATCCTTCTTCACATCGTGTATTTGTTAGTATTGATGTTACTTTTTTTGAGAGTACGCCATTCTTTTCTTCTAAGGGAAAGGTACTTGATGTTGATATTCTCTCTGCTCTTGTTGAAGAGTCTTATCCTTATGTTGATTCACAGGTATATGTTCCTTTTCCAGTACCTGTAGATGTTGATGTTGTTCAGTTAGAAGCACTATTATCTTTTAAAGCTCCTTTGAAAGTGTATCAAAGAAGATCATGAGCTTCTCCTTACACTAGCCATTGATGCAGCAACTATCAGTTGGACGAAGAAATCGCAACCTTTATGGAGGCCCAAGCCCAAAAAAACAAGAGTAAGGAATAGTGCTGGCCGGCTGGGGTATTAGTGGGTTTTAATTGAATGGGGTATTTGTGTAATAAGGCATTAATGCCAAGGGTAGTTTAGGTAAATAAAGGCTGACATCAGCTAAGGGTATTTGTGTCTTTTTAGTAGGGTCAAAGGTCAAAAGAAGAGTCTAAAAAGGGCTGGTCGACAGGACTTGAGTTTTAGTATTTTTAATATTTAGAAGGTCAAAGTTAGAAGTGTCCTAGTTATATTAGGTTTCTATTTTTAGAAAGTTCTTTTTTTTTTTTTTTTTTGTTTATAGTTTTGGGGCCTTCAAAAGAGTGGGAATCGACATGTAGACATTGAAGAATTGAATGAAAATTTCGGAGTTTTTCTCCCTCTTGTCTCACAGATGAGCTATGAAACCCTAGAGGTTCAGCCTCTAGTTCACCCCCCTCCCTCTCTTCTCCATTGATCTCTTGATCATCTTCTTCTTCCTCATTCTCCTTCTTTTTCCTTCCTTCTTTCTCTCATTCTTCTTTTAATCTAAATTTGTGGAGCACTTTAGAAATTCCAATCAGCTGAACTAATAGCCTCATAGTGGAGCAGACAAGCTACTGGTTTCAGTGGAGCAGAATCATAATCTCAAGTAGAGTTTCCTAGAACAACATACTAGCCAAATCGCATCATCATTAAGAGGTATTTTGTTCTCTGTTTTACAGGGTATCTTTTTTAGTTGAATCCTTTCCTAAATCAGTGAACTCTATTTAAATTTCTCTCTTGATCTATGTTTTCTTGATATCTATTCTTGAGCCCTATTGTCTCCTCTAAAAAAATTGTGGGTAACCTCACAGTTGAATCACCCCTAAAAAACGGAATCTTTTAATTGATTTCTTTCTAGGGTTTTTGTTCATATTGGTTGCTTATCCAATTCTCTAAATTTCCTTAAAGAACCTGTTGTTTTGTTCTATTTCGGTGACTTATTTCCCTATTCCAGACTGGTTTTATCTGCAGAAACTCCATAGCAGATTGTGTTTTATATAAATTTCAATATCTAGAGTTAGCTGATTGACCTGAAATTTTACAAACTATTTCATTTAACCCCAAACTAGATCTGTATAAATTTTTGTGTCATTTTGACCCTTCTGCAAGAGTATTTTCATCATTTCATTAATCTACCAGAAATTTTTCCAGGATCTGTTTTAAGGTTTATTCTTTACTATAATTCTATTTCTAGTATCTATTGGGCCCACACAAGCAGGAACTTACTGCCATTACCCACACAGTCCTGCATTAGCCATCTCTTCCAATTGAGGCTTCATCTACTTCTCTTGATTTTCCCTTTACCTTATGCAAAGGTAAACGTTCTTGTACTCCGTATCCTATATCAAATTTTGTGTCCTTTGCTTACTTTTCTTCCTTGTTTCGGCCTTTTGTTTTATCTCTTTTCACTATTTCTCTGCATAAGTCATATGCACAGGCGATTCAGTATTCTGGATGGAAGTAGGCCATATATGCAGGGATGGTTGTTCTTCACCAGAATGGTACTTTGGAGCTCACTACATTTCCTCCAGGGAAACAAGCAGTTGGGTGTATACCATTAAATATCGTCCAGATGGAATTATTAAAAGACTTAAAGTCCGTCTAGTCACCAAAGGGTATGCGCAGACATGTGGTATTGACTATGTTGAGACCTTCTCACCAGTTGCACATCTTAATTCTATTCGGGTTATAATCTCCATTGCAGTATCCGTACACTGGCCATTATTTCAATTAGACATGAAAAATGCATTTCTTAATGATGATTTACAGGAGATGTACTCGTGTACATGTAGCAACCTTCTAGATATGTTGCTTAGGGGCAGAGTGACGAAGTACGTAGACTACAAAAGGCCATCTATGGACTAAAACAATCTCTTCGTGCTTGGTTTGACAAGTTTAGTCTTACTGTGGGCATCATCAAATCACTCATTATTTGTTCTTAGATAACAAACTGGTGTTATGTACCTTGTGGTATACATAGATGACATTATTATTACTGGGAGTGATCATGATGGTATTGTCGATTTGAAGCAGTATCTCAGCAAGGCTTTTTAGATTAAGGATCTTAGACAACATCGTTTCTTTCTAGGAATAGAAGCAGTGAGATCTAAACAAGGACTCTACTTGTCTCAATGGAAATATGTGATGGATTTGTTGGAAGAATCTGGTGATGCTCGGTTGTAAGACAATTGACCCTCCTATGGATCCTAACTCCAATATTGGGATTGATGAGGGAGAGTTGTTTTCAGATCCAAGTCGTTACAAAAGATTGGTTGGGAAATTGATTATCTAATAGTGACACACCCAAATATTATTTTTGCTATTGGGGTAGTGAGTCAGTATATGCACATCAGCCACACTGGGATGTTGTTTGCAGACTTGCGACAATGTATATCAGTTGGGTATCAATTTACTACCACCAATGTCTTGCTTATCTAATGATTCATAGGCGTGTGATGGTGCTTATTGTAACATTTCTCGAAGTTTCATCCCTAATTCCCAATGTTTCCATAACTTCCTCCAACGTTTACATGATAGTCATGGATTTGTGGTTTGCATTTATATATTTGGTTGGTGTAGATGTTTCTTTATCATCTCCTAACTCTATGCAGATGTATAGATTTATTACATATTTTTTTCTTTATTAATTTATAATCCTTGGTATTCCAAACATGCGTGACAGCCTATGTAATGATTTATTGGTGTGTATTGGTTCTTATTCTATTTTCTGAAAGTTTCAGCATTACTATTAACATTTTCTTGGTTTCCATGATTTTTACATAGTTTCCAAAACATTGTCATGGTCGGGACAGAAACCATGACCAAAACCGAAATTTGGAACCTTGGATCCATGCCCACCAAGGTTGTCAATCTAAAGATGTGAAATGGTGCAAAATATAGCCTTCTAAAAGTCTGAAATTTTCACTTCCTATAGAGGACTTAAGGTAGCATCCTGGCCTAGTGATTTTTTGACTAAATAATTAAATTTCATTTACATTTTTCTGCACTCTAGTGGGCTCTTCTAGTTGAAAATGCTAATCTAGGTTAAGGTTGCATGAATTAAAGACCTATGCTTTGATGGAGCAAGAAGAAGATAAGAACAAGAAGAATTGGGAAAAATTGCAGTAGAGTGTATTACACACTCTAAAACACTGTATCTTAATTCTTATACTATTGCTATACTGCATGGTATTATTATACCATACTAATACAAGCCAAGTGCAAAGAGAACATAAAAGACATCCCCAGTTACATGTATTTACAACTATACCGCATGTACATGATCCATCTACACTTCCAACACATACAAGACCCGTCTATTGACTCAAATTGATTTCCTGAAATGTGACAATCATACCATATTCTTCTTTCCCTGATTGTAAATGCTAAGATTGATTCTCTTTTACCTTTTGGCTATATCACGTAATTTTAAGATGCTTGTATGATATCTGATGCACCTTGTTATTCTACTTATTTTATTCAATTTAACAGGAGGTCCCAGCTGCCTTTGTGTCCTTCAAATCCCGGTATGGTGCTGCAGTTACTCTCCATATCCAACAGTCAGAAAATCCTACACAGTGGGTCACAGAGCAAGCTCCTGAGCCTCATGATGTTTATTGGCCTTTCTTCTCTGTGTCTTTTATGCAAATATGGATTTCCAAGCTGGTGGTGATTGTCGCATGTATTGCCCTTACAGTTCTATTCCTTATTCCTGTTGTATTTGTGCAAGGTCTTACAAATCTGGATCAGTTGGAAACATTGCTTCCTTTTCTGAAAGGCATACTGGCTATGTACGTGGTTACTTTTAGATCTTTAGCTTTTTATAATTCAGATGATGTTGCTGGTTTTTTTTTTTTTTTTTTAAAACTGTAATTTGATTGATGCAATTTTGTTTCTTGTGTGACTGTTGCCTCCCCATTTTCTTTATCCCTGTACCATGAAACTGGTTCACCTGCTTTCAAATCTGACCATGGAGTAGTTGTATGTAACTGCTACAGATAAATGATTTGACAAGTCAAAAGAGAGTTGCACATCTTTGTTGTATTGATGTTTATATTATGCAAACATTTGTATCAGATGTGCCATACCACAGGCTTAGAAGCGCTTAGGCCATTTGAGGTTCTGAAGGATAAAAGGGACCTATCAGCTTTTTGCTGCCACCAGCTTTTTTAATTGATGTCTCTGCATAAGTACTGTTGAAGTATAATATATTTCCATCTTTATCTCATTCTTCCCTTCCAAGTTTCCTCTCTCTCTCTCTCTCTCTCTCTGCTCATTAAGTGATGCAGATCTGGGTGATTTAATCATTGTAATATTCTTGAAAAATGGAACTGTAGCAAAAAATTCAGCGAAGTTACTAGGAAAGAGATTTTAACCCTAGAAATATTTTTAAGAGTTAGAGAAGTTGGAGACTCATAATCCTTGCCCCTTGTATATGACATGTACATGTTTATGTAGATTCCTCTGTTACTCTGTACTCTACTTACTACACATGACTACATGATTGTAGTAAAAGACTCTTTGACTAAACTATTATTACCGAAAGCACTCTTATCAACTGATTTCCATTACATAAACGTGCCCAAAACTTGTCAATTAGAAACATACTAAACCCACCTTTTCTCAAACAAATTTCAGACAGTTAATGGCTTTTTGAAGACACTACCACAAACTTTGTCTTCAACCCCATCAGTTAGTGCTGTACGTCTTGATGATATTTTTGTTGATTAGCATTTCTTGCAGGCCTTACACTGATCATTGGCAAAGAGCTGTATTATCTTTTTGAGCATTTCCAATGGAGTCACACACTGCTTTATCCAAACTCTTGGATTTCAAAAGGACTTCTCCTGGTTCTTTATATAGGTTTTACTCTTATCTTCACCAAGGTTCAAAATTTTGATTTTGATGGATTTTTTGCCATGAGGATTTATGGAAATTTCGGGGAAATTTTGCTAGAATGTTTCGAAATATTGGAAAATTTATAAAAATTTTGATGTGAACTGCTATGAAAATTTCAATCTCTGTTGAGCGTGATTACACAGTCACGACTCAAATAACTATATAAAGCATTTAATTTATGTACAAATAAACCATATAAATAAACAGATGGCTACTAGTCATTTTTATAGATAAATGACTACCAAACATGCCAAATTATATGATTTCTTCACCTAATTCTTCTT
>JAOXJP010224973.1:0-11632 GCA_025762735.1 Platanus orientalis | reverse complement strand
GTTTGGGCATGTGCAACGAAGACCAATGACTGCACCAGTGAGGCGAAGTGAGACAATACAAGTTGAAGGTGCTAGAATGACTAGAGGAAGGCCAAAATTGACCTAGGTGGAGTTAGTAAAGAGCGATATGGCAGCTTGTAATTTAACAATAGATAAGGCCCTAAACAGAGCGGAATGGCGGAACGGGATTCGTATAGCCGACCCCAAATAGTTGGGATAAGGCTGTTTGTTGTTGTTGTTGTTGTAGGTAATTATAGGTGAAGATGGGCTTTGAACCCAGGTCTGTGGTACGGGTTTTCATTCCCCCCCCCCCTTTTTAAATTGATTTGGGATTTGCCTTTTTATTTTTATTTTTTGGGTGAATCAGCCCTCTACATTCCAATATACTGATTGCTACAAGTTTTGTGCATAACAAAATTTTGTTCTTACGAATTTTGGTGGATTGAAAACGGGGATTTCAGGGTTCTTCGTCAAGACCAAAAAAAAAAAGTATGAAATTTTCATCTTTAATCTGTTTTTGTTGAATCTTTTTGAAATAAAACAATAAATCAGCACATTTAGAAGCTAGATCTACAAATTAATTGCATCAAAAACAAGATTTGAAAGGTGTTTCATCAATTAAATCCATTCTTTGAAGAAAAAAAAAAGGTATTTTTCCAAAAATTAAATAAAAATCTAAAATAAAAATATATGATATAAAAGACCATAAATACATGGGTGGCTTGGGATCAAAACCCACTAATCCATGGTTGAACTAGAAATTTCAAAAATAAAAAATAAAATAATATATATGTATATATATTATTTTTTAAATATTCCAAAGAAAAAATTATATTTTTTCATAGGGATGGTAGTATATTATTTTTTGTGGCCCAAAAGCAATCTTATAGTGTAATCTTTTTAGATTATTTGATTACATATATTAGTAGAAAACTAAAATAATTTCAAAAATATATAAAAAAAGGAAAGGAAAAGGGTATATATGATTATACGCATTATGTATGATCTATGATGTATGATCAATCAAAATTTTGTATTATCTTTATGTTTTATGTAATTACATATAATGTATGTTTTCTTTTTGTTTAATTAATTTTATGTAAATTGTAAAATAGGTATAATTTTATACTTTAATGTAATATGTATATTAGTATATGTACGTCTTCCATTCAGTCTTATTTTCTTTATGTAGATGCATGTTGTATAAAAATGGTTAATGTTTATTAGTTCTTTCTTGCTGCATCATTTTTACAGGTTCAGAGATGGCTTCGGGGCGGGAGCTTCAAGCAAGAAAGATAGGAAGCCATATATTGGATGGAAACATTGTGTTCTGTTAAATGCATGCAAAAAAGGGGGACAAATAATTTGTTGCCCACTAGAGGGGAGATGTTAAACAATGCTTGCAGAAATTTAGACAATTAATGTTAGATATACACGTGAGGGAGGTTAGTTAAAAAAAGAGCGAGGAAGCAGAAAGATATATTGCAGGAGCATCTTAGTATGCATACGCATGGTCATGATGAGGATGATGAGAAGGATGGGGCCTATGCTGGTATGGATAAGCTGGTTATAGAGCAACACATGACAGTAGTGGGGTAGAGTAGAAAATTTGCATGAGAAGAGATTTTTTGTTTTTGGCCCTCCCATTGGCTTAGGAGGGAGTGGTTCTCAGTATAACCTTAAAGAAGTATAACCCTAACAGGGGTTCAGGCTCATTATCACACCCTACTTTTGGGCGAAGTGGGACTGTGAGAGATTCCATAGATGTGGAGATAGAGAGGAAATGCAATGCCAAGGAGAACCACACCTAGGTGGCAATGGACAGACATGGGTGTCTTCATAAAGTTCTAAACAAAGAGAATTAAAGACATGCTTAAGAAGAAAGGAGAAGAGGAGGAAGGGCGAGGGTATGTAAGTGAATGGTGCACACTGTCATTCATTATAATATGCCATTAAGAGGTTGGGCTAGGGATACAAGGCCCCAACCCATATCAGTTGACAAATATTTATTTGCCTAGAGAAGTACATGATCTGAAAGATAATATTCAAAGATTAAAAAGGAATTGTAACAAATATGGATCCACCATCATGTGTGACGAATGGACGACGAGGACAAAGAAGATGTTGATAAATTTTATGGTGTATGATGATCGGCATATGATTTTTGACAAATCAATGGACAATACAAGCCATTCAAAGACAAAGGAATATACATTTAAAGTAACGGTAGAGTGGTTGATAAGGTGTGTAAAGAGAATGCTGTCCATATTGTGATGGACAACAAAACATCATTTCAAGCCACAAGGGAGTTATGAATGCTAAAGAGGAAGCACTTGTATTGGACCCCTTGTGTTGAGCATTATATTGACCACATGCTAGAGGATATTGGAAAATAGAAGAGTGTAAAAGAGCCAATTGGCAAAGGCAGAAAGATAACTAGTCTCATTTATAATAGTGCTCAGACAATGAATCACATGAGAGAGCATTATACATAGGGCTGCAATTAGCTGCACCCAGGGATCAATAGGTTTGCCAAAGAGTATATGGCTTTGGAGAACCTTTTGAGTCATAAACATGCACTTCAGAGATGTTTCATAGATGATGTGTTAGAAAACTCTGTTGGAATAAAAGACGAGAAGAAAAATAAGAGGAAGTATGCAGTATGGTGCTAAATGGCTTCTTTCGAATAAAGTGTATTGACTTATGTAAGGTGATGGAACCTCTGGTAAAGGTTCTAAAGGTTGGAGACCAAGACAAGAAACCCACTATTCCCATCATCTACTAAGCAATGGATAGGGTGAAGCAATCCATAGAGGTTACCATACATCATCATAAAAGTTATGTGAAGATCATTGATTTGAAGTGGAATAACCAACTCCATAATGGCTTACATGCAACAGGTAATGTTAAATATTTTGTTTTTTTCGGTATTTAGTTGCAACCTAGCTTTATTTAAACAGTTAATATTTTCTTTTTTCTGATTAGATTTCAACTAAATTTATGTAACTTTATATGGTAGCATACTTTTTAAATCTGTTGTTGTATCATGATAATAGAAAAATTCATAGGAAAATAGATGTAATGACTAGAATAACGGAGGTGATACAACAATTGGAGAGGGGAGAAGATAAATAGGAAATTGCCATGAGACAAGATAAATAGGAAACTGCCATGAGACAAGAAAATAATTTGATTGGCATGTCACATGTTGATATTTTTATTCTAAACTAAGATCGTATACAAAAGTTTTCATTCTTGTCTGCAGTTGAAAACTTTTATGGAGGCCGAGAGAACCTTTAGCGGAAGTATCGCAAAAAATGCTAGAAAGAATTGTCTTCTAGGTAAGTATACCAATAAATATGTAAGCAAGAAGAATTAAATGTTGATTTTTGTAAAAATCTGACATGTTCGACCCTTTCTATTTAGAGCTGACTGGTAGGACTTATATGGGGACAGTGCACGTGAGCTTAAGGATATCACCATCAAAGTCCTTAGTTAGTCAACATCATCTTCAGGATACAAGAGAAATTATAGCACATTCTCTCTAATACATTCAAGGCCCAGGAACCGATTGAAGATGTCAAACCTACACAAATTGGCATACATGCACCAGTACATTTCCACGCAAGATATACACCATGGTAGTTGACCTACATAAAGAGGCATCGGGTCTAAGTTTCAGCCGCCTGCATGTACCTAACATTATCATAGATAGTATGAGGCTTTTGGACAGTATCATTATGGGTACTACGGGTACGGGTATGGGAAAATGTCATAATCTTTATCTAGTGTAGTGTTAAGGTCCAAGAAAAAAGATGTCTCGCACATTCAACCCAGGGGAGTGCATGAGCAACGCTGATGTGAGCATAGGAGTTCTTTATGTAATATCCATAGCCACGGTCAGTCATACTACCCACCATAGCCACCTTATGATCAGCACCATGGAGAGTTTCATATAGAGGTGATCCGTGGCCCATATGTGTGGCATTAGCTTCCACCACCATCATTATGTGAAGAACTTTGTCAAGAAGTGGACGCATTTGGAGACTTCATTTTTCAGTTCCATTCTAACTAGTCACCACCATGAGGCTAAGCAGTAGTACGACAATAGTAGCTATTGTTCTCGTGATTTCGACCATGCCCTTAATCCACCATGACGATCATGGTGGACAAAGTGGAGATGGTGACCTCTCACATTCGTTGGTATGTTGCTATCATATTTATATTTTTCAAAAAGCATGTAAATTGTTTTTATATCTCAAGTGTGATTGCATTTTTGTTGTTATATATATATATAAGTCAATGGGTATAATTAAAAAAATTTACAGATTTTTTTGGACTTGGTGATCTAGACCAACCGATCCACAAAGGATCAGTCGATCCAACCCTGGATACCTTGGATCAGATTGAGATCAATCCTGTCCAATCCCGATCACGAGATTTTGAATCATGCCTCCTATAGGTAAATTGAAACTTAATTTTGATGGATCCTCATTGGGAAATCTGGGGCCTGCAAAATTTGGTTGCATTACTTGGGATGAGTCAAGTAATAGAGTATCATTTTGAGTGGTCCATTGGGTAGGAGTGATTCCACCAAGGTAAAGCTTATGGGTTTAGTTATAAGCTTGCGTGACCTAAAAGAGAGGGAATTCCAAGGTTGCTTGGTGGAGGATGACTAGGAGGTGGTTGTTAGTTGAGGTCTTGGGGAGAAGTGAATCATGGCAGCTAGCTAATGCGGACAACAAGAAAAAACTCGTGTGTGCCACCACACAAGAGAGCAAAGTTCAACTCTTGTGTCATGTATGAGTAATTTTAATTGTTTAAGAGGTGGGTTAATTTTGTAATAAGGAAATAGCGCCAAGGTTAAATTAGGATTTTTAATTTCAATGTTAGTTTAAGAATTTAGGCTAATCCTGATTTTGATGTTTAACCCACTTTTTCAAAGGTCAAAAGTAGCCTTCTTGGCTTTATTTTGGTGTCAGTAGATAGCTTATTTAGTTACCCATCTAATGAGATCAAGACTGCGCAAATCCGAGGTGATTTGGGAAAGTTATGATCGAAGTACTAGAGAGGTATCAGTAAGCGATGAAAAGTGACTTGAAAGTAGACATAATGAGCCCTACAATGTGGTTGGTTGACAGCTTGGGTATCTCCATGTTTTGGCAATTTCAGGATTAAGAAATTTTGGGATTTTAGAAATTATTAGATTTATGAAAACTTGTGCAACAAGTTTTGTGTCTTTTAGTAAGTGTAAGATTTAAAAAGTAAGATTTTAGTAAGTCTTAGTGTGCAAGTTTAGGAGTGTTATCAAATTTCTAATTTTCAAAGCTTATAAGCCTATTTAAAGGCACCAAGGTCATTCAATGAAAAATAAACAAGTTTTTTGAATATTTGGATGTTCCCAAGGTAGGTGATGGGCCTAGTATCTCTTCCCCATAGGGTGACACCTCCTCTAAGGCTCCCCTCCTTCTCTCTCCATCATGTGTTGTAGCACCCTAGTGCACTCGTGAGTATCCACCTCAGCCTCCCCCATTCTTCCATCATCTTCTCTATCTTCTCACCTTCTCTTTTTCATCTCAATCCTCTTTTTTTCTCTTCAATTTCAACTATACTAATTGGTTTGTGTGTTATTGTTCGATTTCAAGTGGGACTAATGTTTATATAATTTTACTAACCAAATCTTGTCCATTTGACTAGAAATTTTAACCGTAGAACCCTTGTGCATGTCAGAAAATGTCAGGAAAGTTTATTTCACTAATCAAATCTTGTCTAAGTGACCTGAAATTTTAACTATAGAACCCTTCTGCATGTCAGAAAATATTTGGAAAGTTTGGTAATTTTCTGACAAATGATCAGGGGTATTTTGGCAATTTTGTGGGTTCTACCCAGAAATTTCAGAATTTCCCTTTGAGCTTCTTTCTCTCTTTTTTCTTCTTATTTTCTATTCAATTTCATTCTATCATCTACTCTATTATTCTATTTCTTGAATTCCCCTATTTTGTGGTTACTTAATTGTTTTAAGATTCAATTCTTGAACTTTTGCTTCCACACTTTAAATCTAACCATTGTTTGAGGATTTTAGAATTATCTTACATCAAATTTTTTGTATCACTTTGTACTGCACCACTAGCTCATTATGTTTGGGAAACCAAAGTCATTATGCGAGATTTTGACATCTCCCTCAGTTAAATCCCAATAATATAAAATGAGGCAGCAGATGGGTGGGATTGTTATTAAATTATAAGCCGGATTGCTGATTTCTCTTGTAGTTCTTTGCTTGTATATCTTTCGTACATTTGTAGTTGAGTTTTTGCAATAAAGTTTTGTCGTTATCTATATAAAAAAAAGGTAATAAATAATTTAGAATGAAAAGACTCATCAAAACCAAAAAAAAAAATCACAATGTAATAGCACTTTCTCAATGGTTGAATCTGTTGCAAAGAAATTGCCTGGAAAAGGAAAGCACCAAAAATCCACTAAAGAATTTAGAGGCAATGTCAATGTGAATCAATCTTTTACTTTCTTTCTGGATGTCGTTTTATAACCAATAGAAGCGAATCAATCATTCACTATAAAAAAGAAAAAAGAAAAAACAGCATACCCCTTCTCCTCCCATTTCAGTGATGGTGCTCCCCTCTCCATAATCTTGGCTTTCATTATTTGTTGGGTAGAGAAGATCACATTGATCTCACTCAACTTAAAATATCCAAGCTGCTTTTTTTTAAGGGATTCAGAGTGAGCAGGCAACAAGTTGATAGCTTCATCTGGTATAGAAGAGAAATCTCAAGTCAGGTTGATTCCGTAAATGTTCTTCATAGATGGTAGAACCAAACTCCATTTGTCGCTGCTGCAAAGAACAGGCGTTCCTACCATAATGGTGGTCATTTTGGTATAGGGAGGTAGGTCAGAACATAGGTCCTGACCCGGTATTCTGTCATTAAAACATTGGAAGAAGCCTCAAAAAAATCTCACAGAAAGTGCAACAAGGATATCAGTGTGAAACAGGAGCATCCTCATTCTTTTGCTAAAAATGGAAAACACAACGGATTTGAGAAATGGTAAATTTCAATCCGATACCCAAAATTTCAAGTTTAATAACTCATGAAACCCATGTCCATTCCACTCAAACCACCCATCACCAATCAAATAGGGACACCATCAAGACTCAAAAATGGCCACCCATTAGCCCTTATATTCATACCCAAAAAGCTAAAAACTTCAACCCATGAAAACTTCGAAAAACTCACTTCAACTCCAAATCAAACACCACAAACATCCAAAACCCTCAACATGGGGGAAAAAACTTGAAGAATTCAGCCACAATAATGGCATCAACGTCTACAACTTCATCAGTGCTGTCAACTGAAAGATCGAGATATGGGTGGTCAAATAGGACCAAAAGAGGAATACCCAGCAAGGCAGTTTATTCAGCAGTGCTGGAACGGGGTTTGGCTTAGGTGGAAGACTTCATGACCATCAGGAGTACAACAGAGGCTTTGAAACAGTTATGGCATATGTTATTTGTTGCCGAGTTGCCGGGAATCCATAGCCAACGGAACAGAGGGTTAGGCACTTCGCACGCCGTATTGCACCTTTGGGGTACGGATATGTATTGATGTATCATAGGGAAATGCTGGGAAAAAAAATAACAGTGGAAACACTAACCAAACGTTGGATTTTTTTATGGAACTTCAGGATTTTATAGAATAAACACTAATCCACACTTCAGAATTATTACATATAGAAAACAACTATCTATGATGGTTGGGAAAACCACCACCCTCATGGCATACGTTGTCGCCTACGAAAACTATGGAAACACTATATAAACCTTTAAATTTTTGACTGAAACTTTAGGAAATATTATAACTGTTGAAGTACATTAATTTGTGTATCTCCTAATTCCTTAAGGTTTTGGGAGAGCTGGTTAATTATCTGTCAACATGGTATTAGAGCAGGTTAGGACACGAGTTCGAATCCCGGTGGAAGTATTTTCCCAGATGTAGTGTTGTGCATGTGTGTACACATTGTGTAGACTCGTGTCTAACTCCCTAAGTGTGTTCCTAGGAGAGAACAGTGTTCCTCCTACGGGCGCCCCAGTGCACGAAGCTCCCGCTAACGCGGGGTCTAGGGAGAGCAAGATGTATGCAGCCTTACCCCCATTTCTGGAGAGGCTGTTTCCGTGACTCGAACCCGTGCCACTAGGGACGCTAACAGTAAGCCTTACCGTTGGGCCAAGCCGCCCCTTAGTGTTCCTCCTAAGGGAATATATGAATATTTTTATTGTCCGAAAAATAATTTTTAACTCCATGGAATATATGCATCAACAACAACAACAACAAAAAACAGCCTTATCCCAACTATTTGGGGTCCATGGAATATTTGCATAACATATAAAATTGTAGAAGGATTAGAGCAAAACTAGGGGACTTACCAAAGTTATTGATGAAATTTGCGGTTTTGACTTCAATCCTTTGATCTATCCCAAATACGTATTTTTAATTCAAAATGACTAAAGTGGGGTCTTAGATTTAGCTCATAGAAGCTAGTTTTACAACAACAAAAAATGATGAAAGAGAGATTTTTGAAAATTTTTAGAATTTGCGATACGGGGAGGGGGGTCGGTACGTCAATACTCGATATAGTATTGCATATTGACCCCAAAAATGAGGCTTTTAAGAACAAAAACATCACTGTACCATGTGGCACGTGCTGCAGTACACTAAATTTTTAATATTTACGGGGGTTTTGAACCCCTCCCCTACAGTACCGGTACAATGTGCACGGTACGGAACACATCAACCGAAATTTTAAACCACGATTTGGTGTATTCTTTCTACTCTAAGCCATTTTTTAAACCATTTTTGTTCAGGGAAGATGAGAAAACAGAGGCTTGGGGCGAGATTTATGAAGGGTTTAAACCACGATTTGGTCTCTTCTTTCTCACTCTAAGCCATTTTTTAAACCATTTTTGTTCAGGGAAGATGAGAAAACAGAGGCTTGGGGTGAGCTTTATGAAGGGTTTAGTTCACTAGAGCCAGTTTCAAGGCCAAGGATCATGCTGCTGCTAACATACAACATGGCCTTATCAGCAGCAAGCTTTTCAGGTAGTTTTCTGTAGGGGGAAACAGGGATGGGGAGGAGAAGGCTTTGATAGACGTGGAACATGGGAAGGGAGGGGATAGAGATTAAGGTGGCCATTGGACCGTTGGGACATTCTTTCTTACTGCCACTGACTCCGTTGGTTTTGGCTGGAATCAATAATAGCTATATAGATGATAATTTGGAAGCTTCATGGGAAAAGCTTGAAACCCTAGGTGGTTTTCTGAGCTGCTTTCCTATGGCATCAGATGATACAAAGTTGGGTTTCCTGAGAAAATCCTACAGGTCCCGGGAATTTCCAACTTTTGAAGTGACACAGACACAACCAATGTTCTGAAATAAGCTATTATTTGCTAAACTTTTGTGTAGTGAAAGTTCGTTCTTTGATTCATACTCTAGCTTTTACGTCTGGTCAGTCAATTGCTATTTAGTATAATAGAGTTTGGTGAAACTGTAGTCAGTTTATCTCCTAAAATAAATGTGGATGAGCTATTAAGATTATCTTTATCTAACAAAATGAATGTATACAAGTGTATGGTAAACAGAAAATATACAAACTTTAATAGGAGTGTTATTGCAGAACTGCAAGGATATGTTACCCAAAGGTTGCAGAAGTTGCAGAGACATTGCAAACAGAGGATCGCCCCAAAACCAGCAAATCAATGCAAGATATGTGAGTCCCTAATTGGCATCAACAAAAGGAAACTATTAAAACCTCAGTGGGAGGGAATATGAAAACTTCCTTAATGCACAAAAAGCTACCTTAAAGATCATTACGGCTTTCACACATGTATTATAAGACAATTTCTTCTTTTTATTGTGTGACTCTTGACCTGGAAATTGAGTCAAGCTGTCAGAAGCTCATTCTGCAAATTTGGGGGGGGGGGGACATCTTAAGTTACAACCAGTAGCAATAAAGGAACCAGTAAGATAAGCAAAACAACACAGAAAGTAATACAAATATATTCATTAGAGAAGAAATAAGGAAATGGGGCCCAGAAAATCAGGCCTGGGGATTTATGAATGAATCAAGGGGGGTACCGAATGACCATTTGAAGAGTCAAACAATAATAATTTCTTGAAGGGCTCCATTTTCATATACCTTTTTGGAAGCCATTCGAATGTTTTGGTGAGTTTATTATCTCTATAGAACATAATACTAATGTAATATTACTTTCAGCATCATAATAAAGCTCAGGACCTGCTTCTGCAAAAAGCCCTAGTCAAAATATGCAAGCTATATGATGTTGACATCATACTTTTTAGTAGTTCCTTCTCCTTAGCTGCTGCCATCCTTCTAAGTTTTGCAGCTTGTGCAAATGTTGATGGCCTGTGACCACACAGAAAAATAAATAAATTCTATCAGTACTGGTTTTATACCTTAATACTAAAACATTTATTTCTGCAAAGCTGGTGGAGCAGAACAGAATACATACATATTTTTTTGATGAATAACGATCTTTATTAAAGAAGAAGGAAAAAGAGAAGGGAATGCAAAAAGTAGAAGACCAATGGTCTTAAGGTCCATCTAGGGATTACATAATAAAGGTTGTGAAAAAATACAAGAATGCAAGTCCCTTGTGAAGTCGTTTAAAGATAAGCCATCAAAGTCCTTAGATGCGACTGCCCAAGTAGTAACCTCAGAGAGAATGGAATCAGCCACCTCAAGAGGATGACGCTTCACACCATCAATAATCCTTCTATTCTGCTCTTTCCAAATGCCCCAACATGTGCCATGCACAATGCCCTTCCAAAAAAAAATTCCCATGTTCATCAAGGAGAATGCAATTCCATTGGCAAACGAAGTCGTGAAGACTACAAGGAATGGTCCAACTCAATGACGCCCAACGAAGGAAGAAGTCCCAAATTAGTCTAGTGAAAAAGCATAACAGAATATAGTGTATCATGATAATGATTCATCATTTTCCTCCAGTTGTTGCTGCAGTTGGTCATCCAAGGTGAAAGAATAAAAAGAGAAATAGGATATAATGGTTAGGGACATTTGAAAAATAGTTCTAAGGTTCAGAAAAGCTCCTGTTGAATCAGTCCACAAAAGATAACCTGGTAAAATTTCTTGCAGATCTCTTTTCACCTCCATCTCTTATGCCAGAAAAAAAAATCCCAAATCAATTTACAGGCATTCAAAATTTTCACCATCCCTCCTCTCATTGCTCTGCCTAAAACCCAACTACTCTGGATCCAAAATGAAGAACCTGTGAGCAGAGACCCTAAGATTCATAAATATTTACAAACATATTCAGCAATCCAGTTGAAATGTTTCTCACTGAAGTCAATGGTGAATTTTGACGAGGACTACAGAAATCGCTCATAACTCAAAGAACTTGGATCCAGTCCCACTATTTGAGAAGAAAGCCTCTGAAACTCAAAGGGTCTACCACATGCTAATTCCAGACAATTCAAAAAAAAAAAAAAGATTCAACTCATTCCAATTTGATGAAGAGATTAAAGAAAGGTGGAGGAGCTACTTTCAAAAATTGTTAAATGAGGATCATGTAGGGAATGTCGGTTT
>JAOXJP010224962.1:0-11633 GCA_025762735.1 Platanus orientalis | reverse complement strand
ATTCACTTTTTGGAGGTTTTTGATTCCCCCTCCTGAGTGTCCCATCAGGGGGGGTGTCACACTTGATATCAGACCCTCTATTTCCCTTATGGGAGAATTTAGTCCTTATGCCAGTGAGACGAAGCAAGAAATAGAGGGGTTCCTAGTGGGTCTATAAAAGTAAGATTTTACACTATCGTGAGGATTTTGAAGTCATCACCAGTTCATAAGGTGTGACTAGACACCATTTGATGAACCTTTAGAAGAATCCCAAAAAATCATCTAATTAAGCCTTGGGCCTAACCACAACAACGAGGTGTTGGGGGTTCATTTAGAGCAAGGAAGGTTTTAGACACCCTGTACCATCTGCATTTCTATTGTTATCTGCTTGTCTCATTGAGATAACTTATTTTTCAAAATTGGTGTGATTTAGGAGTCCTTTACTTGTACATTAATACCCTAAGATGGAATTTGCGTCGATCACTCATGAAAGAGGTAAGACATATAAGTGTACTCGAAAAAGAATTTCATCATTTTAAATGTTGTGGAGCACTATTTGTGCGGTTTCGAGCTCACTTGACATATTAACCTGCCAATTTCATACATACTTTTCTCTTCTCTTTTTCCTACCAATATTGTGCAAGTCTTTTTCGTACATTCATTCTCAAGTGCACCATAACATGGTACAACCAAGAGAAGAGTTAGAGCACAATATTGGGATGCAAATCTATTGGAGTCTCTAGAAGAATAGTAATAACCACAACCTTCAAAAGCGAAGTGGCTTCTTTGGACCTCGTTATGGAGATGGTTGACTTGTTGGAATTAAGAGGGCCCTCTGTTTTCTTAGTGTTTTGCTCTCTCCTTTGTTCCTTCTTGTTGTGTTGCTCTCCCAAAGCCATCCTCAGGTTCCGTTGGAATGCTTTTGTATCATCTTTATTTCTTTTAATTGAATTCTCTTTTGTAGTTAATCATTAAAAAAGGATGAAGCCAACCTTTTCTTATTGGCATCATCCCTTAAGGAGTTGCGGGAGTAAATTACTCTTTCATACAATATTGTGATGTATATTTGTGCGATGTAGATATGTTGTCTTTCAAGTTATGATACAGAGAATCTATAACCCCCTGTGTATAGTTGAAAGCCATGGGATGGGATCTGCCTCTTTATCAAAAATAAAAATAAAAGTAATGAATTTCAAGCACCAAATCATGGAAAGCTTTAGGAGCACATAATTCGCATCTCCATGCTAGAATAGCCTATGGAAGAAATGGGAGTGGAGTAGCAGTCTAACCCCGTCATTTCATTTCAGACCATATTCTCTTTGTGCAAAAAAAATATCCTAAAGGCTTGTTAGATTGTCTATGCATAAGCATAACTACATAAAAAAAGCACCAAAAAAATCCTCACATGAGAAATTTGATATTAACATTTTAATTTAAACATAAAGGATTGTAACGATATAAATGATATTTACGGTACAAATATGATTCATTGCAATCGAAAATTTTTTATGAGTGCACAATTAAGTGTTGCACCTCAAGGAACATTTAATTCAAGAAGCAACACATTGAAAAAACTGTGTGATGTATATTTGTGTGATGTTGATAGGTTGTCTTTCAAGTTATGATATAGAGAATCTGTAGCTGGCTATGTATAGTTGCACCTCTAAGGCACATTTGAAGAAGATGAAGAAGAAAATGTTAAATGTGTGGAGCAAAAGGCATTACTTGAATAAAATGTTAAATGAAGCAGTCATCTGCCTAATTATCTGATTATTTCAATGACACAAGCAAATCAAATGTTAATGTTACTTCAGTTCTGAAATTCAAAAAGCTTTTTCACAATAGAGGCACTAATATAAACATTGATATTATTGATTACAAACAATTGCCAGGAACTAATGACATTTCAACATGGTCCTATTCACATGCAGTGACAGATGGCCTCACACCAAATTTCAAATATGATGCACAAAGACATTTGAAATATTACATAGCTTGTTAGATGTAAAATCTTACACATGGTGGTACAGTCTTGAAAGAAGTCTTTATGAAGCTAGTCACTGGACTTTCCCCACAACACAAATGTTCAGAGAGTGAGCTGCTCCATACCTTTACTCTTTCTCCATGAAATACCATGCCCTGGATTTCCCTCTTTTTGATCATTATATGGATTTGCTCTAAAACTAGAACTTGCATCCTCAGTATCTGAAGACCCTGGTCTTTCAGTTAGGAACTGTTCCCAGAACACATCATTCACCCGGCCCTGAGCAGCCGCTGGCCCTTGAGTATTAATCGGGGCTTCATGTGATGATGAAATGGTCACATTATCATCAGCAATATTTCTGTTCTTTGTAACAACTATAAGATCAGTTTCTTTACCATTGGCACTAGATCTCAACTCAGTGGAAATACCAATTTCAGGACCTAACTGGGAAATTCTAGATGAATGACCATTGTTTAATTGCAATTCAGAAGACGCAAGTGTAAGATTTAAATGGAAGGAGATATGACCATCATCTTCAGAAGAAGAAGACAAACTATGCTGCAAGTAATGTGACCTTGAGCTCTCAACTTCTCGTATTTGTATTGACAAAGAGGCATCCTTTTTCAATGCAAAAGATGTTCCAGTGTCTGAAAGCTCTAATGTTTCTGGTGCCAATGAAAGAACTTCTGTTCCAACATGTGCATCCCTTGCATCTCCCTCAGAGGTTTTTCTCTGTGGACTCCTCCCATCTTCATTGGAGCTCCGTGCACTTGGGTAAACAAAATTACTATCTGAATCAGCTGGTGATAGTTCAAGGTTCAGCTTATTAGAGAAATCTCGGTGGAAAATACGCTCAAATTCAGGATTAGAATTACTACTATGGTTGTTAACAGAGCTATTAACCACAATTTCCTGACAGTAATCAACTACGGGCATTCGTCTTTTCTTATTAATTGCTGAGAAGTCCATGGAAGAACCGGCCATTCGAACAAGATGTTCGACAAAAGTTGGGTTACGAACTGCCTGTTCTAAGTAGGACAACATCCTCAACTGCCTCTGCTCCATTTCATGTACCCTTCGCTCTAAATCTTCAAACTGAAGTTTTGCTCCTGATTGTTGCTGTCTGAATCTCCAAAGATTGGCCTGAAGAGCACTCTTTTCCTGTGAAAGTTTCTCAATCTCATCATCCAGCACTGCTCTTTCTGTGTCCCATAAAGAACCTTGGGGCTGACTGTGGCTATGTATAGGCTTCCTACGGTGTATTTTCATAAGCAGATGCTTGTGATCTTTCACAAAATCCTCGTTAGAAAACTCCCACCTCTCCGGATCGATCTTTCGAAATCCCTAGTAACAAGATACAGCCAGAAGGTTCTCAATTCAACTGCAATAAGTCATTCTGGTTCTTGAATCCAATATCACGTGATTAATCATATATTCAAAACTATATGAAATATGCACATTTAAGTCAATACCAAATCCCTCTTCCTACTTCAGAGAGAGAGCAAAATCATAAATACAAGAACTAACAAATAGTAATGAGAATTCCATTTAATCAAAGAAATCCCAATTTTACACACTACAGATCGAGATCAAATGGTCTAGACAAAATCCAATCTTAAGAGATAACTATTTGAACACAAACTTCTGATAAAAAAAAAAATAATAATCAATTCACATAGAGATAAAAAAACTAACTTATGAGCCGAATTCCTCTCTATCCCACCCAAACAAAGTCGATTGAACCGTATTAAACCCCCAGTTCAGAAGCAATCAACTCCATGTAAGAAATCATGATATCTTAAGAGAGCAAGCAAAATAGCAAATATAAAAACTAACAAATAGTACATGAGAATTCGATGCAATCCAAGAACTACCCATTTTACACACTATCAGAATCAAATGCTCTAGACAGAATTCCAATCTTAAGAGATTACTATTTGAACACAAAATTCTGATTAAAAAAAAATCTCAATTCACATAGATATAATATATTCAGTCAAAACACTAATTTATGAGCCCAATTCCCCTGTTTCCCACCCAAACGAAGTCGATTGAACTATATTAAACCTCCAGTTCAGAAGCAATCAACGCTAAACCAATAAAAGAAATAAGAAATCAAGATATCTCCTCGAAAGCTTACATAGGTGTTGAGTTGCCTGATGAAGCTAGAGAAATTGTTGTGCTTGAAATACGTGGGAAGAAGGACGCGAGAGAATTCCGGAGGGTTCCAGACGACGAAGCTGTTCTTGTTCGAGCTCCACGAGACTATGTCGTCGGTGGTTGAGTCGTCAACCATGACGTACGTCTTGAGGAGGAACGGTGCTGGACCTCCGCCGCTTCCGCCGCCACCGCCGGTCTGCCCACCTTCCATTAACTACGGTTTCGATTCAGCAGGAAGGGAAAGAAGAAGATGTTTTCCGATCGATCGTTTCGGTTTTCTCTGCAAAATGGATCCTCTAAAACCCTAATTTTGCTTCGTAAGTCAGAGTTGGCATGTCCGAATTAAGTTGACAAAAGCGGAGAAATCGAAGACTTGTAAGATAACTTCAACAGAACCAACGATTTTTTTTTATTTTTTTTATTTTTCAACTTTTTTTCCATGGATTTTAGTGGAATTTTTTGACAAGTCGAATAGCCCACGTATCAGGTAGATATTCTCCCACGTGGTTGCATCTAGGCTAAAGGTTGTTGATTCTTGCTCGTCTTCTTTGAGAAAGAGGTCCCGTTAGCTCCACTTGGCATGGGATAGGATGCCTGCAGGGTTTATTTTGTAAATACACATTGGATTTGTATATTTACATTTATTAAAGTACCCTTGTCAGATATCGTGCTGTTTTGAGAGTTGAGACTGGCGGGACTTCTCTATTTCAAATAGAAGGTACCTGCACGTGGGCCGCCATTGTGTAAGAAATTGGACTGCATGGGCCCAAAGCCCATCCTTTTTTGGCATGAAGAATGGTTGGGATGGGCCAATATGGAAGCCAAATCGTAAGCCCAAAGTAAAATTCAGGCCGAGTTTGTCAGTCCTCAGCCCAACACGAAGGATTTATTGCAGCCCGAACTACATTTCATCATAAATTATGAAAAATAAAACATAAAATAATCATATGATATTTTATTAAATATTATATTTTTGTAACTTTAAAAGCCCATGGGCTGGAAATTTTGAGTGAAGAGTCCAAGTATAACCCAAAGACCATTTTCTTATAATGGGTTGAATTCAATCTGAGTTGCTTAAGCTGACTTTAAGCCATAGCCAAGTATGAGTTGAGGCTAGAGTTGTATACTTTGGGCTGAACTGAGTTGACCTTGGCTTGGACCACTAGGCCCAAAATTTTCACAGCTTAAATGGGGTGATAAAAATTCTAAAATTTTCATATCCCAACCCTTGCTAGAAAAGCTTTTAATAAAAAAAATTTCCATAAATTCATGATGGTAACAAAATTTATTGAGATTAGAATATTGATTCTATTACTTGCTCCTTTTTCTCCAATATATTCAAATCTAATAATGCTACATGCTCTGGTATTGAAGTGGTTATTATAAATGTAATTGTTTCCCTAAATGGACCTTCCAAGTTATATCTCGATTCGCCTATTACTCTTCAGGAGATCAAAGCTATTGTTTTCAACCTTAGTGGTCAAAAGTTCTTGGTCCTATCGAATATATATATATGGGGAAATTCAATGGCATGTTAGCATCCTACCCAAAACTAAATAGAACCAAAATTGTCCTTATTTTCCAATTTTTTTAAACTAACAAACAGTAAGGGTATTTATGTTATTTAAAGTTCTTCTCTACCACATCTACCACAATCCTGTGAACATCTGACCCACAATCCCATCTCTCTCTCTCTCTCTCTCTCTCTCTCTCTCTCTCTCTCTCTCTCTCTCACTCTCATAGATTGGAGGTACAAACAACTTGCCATCGTCTATCTTAGGTTCCAGACCTCCCTTCTACTAGTGCTTTTGCCTCACAACAACCACTTTGTTCCTATTGCTGCAGCCTCCACTGACAAGCTCCCTTCGGCTATCTACCACCATCACCTATGAATGAAACAAGGAGAACACCCACTCTGCCCAGACCTCTCTTCTCTTAATAGTGATAGACAAAGGACTATAGGAAGTGCTTAATTCAAGAAATCACATAGTGGTGGTGGAGTTCACATTAGATGGTGATGGAGATTAAAAGACTTCCATATTGCAGATTTATTTTACTCTGTTTATTGTCAATTTAGAAGATTTTTTTCCCTTAAATGAACTACAACAAACCATCCTCTCATCTTGAAGCCACCAACCATCTTCCCACGAAATTGGGTATCCCAAACCCATCACTCCATGGACCAAGAACTGGTTTTTAAGCTATTATTCTTAACAGTTCACGCATTTGAAGAGGTTTTAACAGAGTATATATGTAGCCTCATTTTCTTCCTCTTGATTTTCATCAACAAACAACAGTTAACCCTTTTTTTTTAATCTTGGGCAAAAACCAAATGTAAAAAAATCTCTTGTTCTTTTCTGTTCTTGACTAAAACCAGATGTAGATTATTGTGGTGAGGACTTGTTCCTTTCTATTTTTCTAAAATAAAAGAAAAGACATGAGATATTCATAACCCTCACATTCACAGCACAACAAATCTCCATGAACTCCAACAAGTGAAGTGGTAAAAAGGGGGTCCAGTCCCTTTGATGTTCTTCCTTTGTTGTCGCCAACCCCACTTGCCAATGGCCACTATACCCCAAGTTGTTAATGGAGTTTCTGTCTTCCCCTTTTTTGCTTATTTATCAATGAGTTTAGTTAGTGGAGGTTTTCGTATACGGGGGAGAGAAGAATGGTATAATCCAAGGGACAAAAATGCCCCCTCACATAACTATTAGATAGTTATATTAGTAAGGATAACTTGAGGAAAGAAATAATGGGTATGATGCTAACGTGCCATTGAATGTGAGTGTTCTAACATTCCTCTCTATATATATTTCAAATATATTAGGATATGTTGGGATCTAAAATAACAACTGATGCCTTTGAATTATTTGACAACAAGCTTGACTTTAATCACTTCAATCAAAATTTCATTGCTCAAATCCCTAAATGTAAGAATCCAAATGTAATATCTCAAGTTCAACCACTAAGTTTTTGTAATTCTTTTCCTAAAATTATCTCAAAAACCTTGGTTAGTTGGCTTAAAAGAGTACTTCCTGATATCATTTCTACTATGCAAGTTGTGCTCCTTCAAGGGTGGGTATGTTATTTCTAATAACATTTTAATAGTCCATGAAATTCTCAAATTCATAAAAAAAGGTAGTTCCTAACAATTCAATATGGCTTTAAAGCTTGATATGTTCAAGGCTTTTTTTTTTTTTTTGATAAGTAATAAAATTTTATAAATCAATAGAGAAGATTACAATCGTGTGTATAAACATTGATTGAGATCATTCATGATTGTATCTTGAAGAGACCTAAGGAATTCTAATGGATATATCAATAATTCTTTCTAATTGGTGGCAAATGAGGCCAAGAAGTCAACTGATTGATTAGCTTCCCACCAAACATGCTTGATATCAACCATTTGTAATGATGCAAGTAGTCTCCATATATTTCTTGTAATGGCAAGAACTCTATATGGGAAGCTGCAGGCGTTGTTTAAAATATCCTCAGCCAATTTAGAATCCATAGTAATCGAAAGGCACATTAATACATGGTCTTCAGCAATCTATAGGCCTCTATAAAGAAAACATATAGTTCGATCCATAAGACATGTTGTCCATCAGTAAAACCTACAAATGCTACAATCAAGTTAACCAAGGCCTCTCAAAGCAATCTGCCATAGCCTCCTTTGGTAGATGGTAGGGATACATCACATGCAAGTGTTGCAAACCCCATTGAAGGTTTTGGCTAGGTTCATGTTATGGTTTTCACATCACTTCCAATGGTAGCTAAATTCCACCAAACTGCTATGTGATTACCAATAAGGCTATTGTCACACAATAGGTTAAGGTTCTTAGTTTTCAATTGCATCTTGAAAACTATTTGTTGAATAATGATCGCAACAGTTCTATTTGTGTCTACAAACTTCCTTTAATTTCTTTCCACCATCTATGGTACAATGTTGTATTAAAAGTGAATTTAGCAATCAAAGCATAAGTGGGTTTGCCCTTATAAGTTTGGTTTATCCATCTGCATTTAACATGAAAAGCTTCAAAGTTTAGTGCTCTTATGTTGTAATCTCTAAAGCAGATTTCTCCAAATAACATTTAGAGAATGTACTTTTGAAGAATAAACGCTCATCTGTCTCCCTATTATTCCAACAAGAACATCACTAGAAATGTTGAATGATTTTAAGTTTATACAACCTACTTTGTGTAGGAAGTCTTTTAGTCATAACCCTCTACGATAAAAAGCTATGTTTGGGAACATGGTTGAACCAAACTACTTCATACCATTTCACCTTTGTGGCTCTCCTCTTAATCATTTCCCAAGATGATTTCATAGAAAAAACACCATTTATAGTTGCAGCACAAATTACTATATCTTACTCCTCATGATGAAGCTTTTATACCATTGGAATAACAAATGAGGTTTTTCCAAAAGAGGGGATAGGGGAATGATTGTGGACCTAAGAACCATTCTCCATTGAATAGGATAGAAGACACCCAACTGAATATGTTAGAGCCTGCATCATAGCGAATGCTTTCTCCAAACTTTTGTATAAGGACTCCCTCAAGGTGTCATTGATCCAACAATAATTTAGTGGTTGCACCATTGCCTAGTATAGTTCTGATGTCAGGCTTTACCAACTCCCTATACTTCAGCACTTTCTTCCAAACCTAAGAAGAATCCCTTAGAATTTTCACTGTCCATATAGACTTTTGCTTAAGGAGTTTTGAATAAACCCATCGAACCCACAAGATATATTTTTTTGAAACTACCCATCATAATTGTTTCATGATACCCACATGATTCATCTCCTTCACTTTTCTAAGATTGAGACCCCCTCTTGATAAGGCTAACAAATTGCTTCCAACTTATTGGGTGAAACTTTCTAATCAAATCTATACCACACCATTGGAATCAATAAAAAATAGATTCAATTTATTTGCATATTTTTTTTGGCAATTCAAAGCACCCTAGTATAGATGGCAACTCTACAACACTACTTAGATCAAAGTAAGCCACTCTACATAAGAGAGACTTCGCATTTTCCAACCGGATAATCTTTTCTGAATTTTATCAAGAATGGGGCTGCAATCCCAATGAGAGAATTTCCTAAAAATTAATGGAACTCTTAAATATTGAATTGGAAGAGCTCTCTATGCAAAGTTGGTGATTCTCATTAGCCTTTCATGTCCCTGCTCAGTGATTCTTGCAAAGTTTTGGATGGATTTGTTTTTATTGACTTGCAATCTCAATATATCTAAGAACATGCTTAGTACTTTGTTGATGGCATTTAGAGACTTGTCCGCTATTTATGTGAAAATCATAAGATTATCAGCAATAACTAAATGAGACAACTACATACCTTTGCATCTTCGGATGAGTGATAATTGGCCTCCTTCTCTAGCATGACATAAAAAATATCTATAGCAAAGTAAAATAGGTTAAGGGATATAGGACCCCCTTGCCGTAATCTCCTTGTACATTCAAAAAACCTAGCTAAACTCTCATTAACTAAGATTGAGAACTTAGGGCTTGATATGAATTTCATTATCTAGTTAATGAACATATTCGGGAATTCCACCTTTCTTAAAATTGATTCAATGAACCTCCTTGATAATAATTCATACACCTTCCTAAGATCAATCTTAATGGTTGCAGATGTATGATTTCTTCTTCCAAAACCTCGGATAATCTCATGGCACACTAGGATATTTTTTATGATCAATCATCTTTGCCAACTATCTCCCAAAAGGTTTAAAAAAATGATAGAGTAAATCCATCAAGTCTTGGGGCATTGCCTTCATTTTCCTCCTATACTGCTCCTTTGACATCTTTCTTACTTTTTTTAGTTGTTAGAAAAGTCTTTTGAAAGTTTGAGAGTTTCTTAGAAACATCCCATTGGTGAGCACATTCATTCGGCTCCTCACTTGTTGGTGGTATTAAAATACCCTAAGAATAGGAAATAGCTACATTCCGAATATCTTCCATCTTGTTAATAATGGTACCATCAGACATTTTGATTTGGAAAATGTTGTTCTTGTTTCTCCTAGAGACACAAGATCTATAGAAGAATGTGTTATTACCATCTTCAAGTTGCAACCATTAAACCCTAGATTTGTCCCTCAAGAAGCTCTATTTTAATCTCACAACTCTTTTATAACCACCTCCTTCTCAAGGGAAGCAAGATTACTATCATTCATGTTGCTTATTCTCACCTCATGAACTTTGTTCATTTCAATTCTTAAGATTTTTGTTTGCTTCTCTACCATTCCGAACATCTCTCTATTCCATCATTTAAGTTTTTCCTTATCTGACTTAAGATTTTGAGTGATTTAAAATAAATGAGAGCCTTCTACATTTATTTTCCAGTCTTCCCCTTCTACATCTAGGAATCTCTCATAGTGAATTTACATATCAAAAAAAAAAAAAAAAAAATGAATGGTTTGAGACCTCCTTAAATGTTATCACCTATTGTAACTTAGTTAGGACAATGATCAAAGATGATTGGAAATATAAAAATAAAAAATCTTTTGAGTAAGGATGGTTAGTAAGTCAGTCTCAATTAGCTAACATCCTTTCAAGTTTACTCTCTATCTTCTCATCTCCCACCTATTTATTCCACCATCTATATTTCTTGATACACCACTTAAGATCTTGAAGATCAGTTTCAATAAGACAATAGTTGAAATTTTTCATTAATGATATGTTTAGATTGTTTCCACATATCTTCTCATGAGCATATCAGATACACTTGAAATCCTCCACAACTATTCAAGGTAAATTAATTAAATTACTTACCATCTCAAGGCTATCCTAGAGCTGAAGACGATCCTCTTGAGAATTTGATGCATATACAACTAAGCATATAAACACCTCATTTGTTACAATCATCTCAATTCTGATGGTTATCACTTGTCCTATTTATTGAATAAGATGAGTCTTCATGCAATCACTCATGTAAAGAAACCAAATATGCCCATTCTCATGCTGATTGTAGTTATTAATACATGTCTATCCTTAAAACAATTGATTAATGATCTTGTCCCTTCTCCAACTTTCACCCTCATTTCAATCAAAGTACATAACATAGGATCATGAGTTTGAAACATTTTTTTCATCTACATTTACTTTTCCAATGCATTAAGTCCCCGGATATTCCATATAAGAATCCTATTCATTAAGATAAGAATTTATGATGCATTACCCCCCAACTTTCTTTGGGTTGTTCATTGATGATTCATTTATTTAAATGCTTTTGTACTTTTAGCAAGCTTTTTCATTTGGAACTCTTTGGGAGAATATGAATTTACTTAAATTATACCTCTAGATATTTTGCTATTTCCTAGGATTCTTGGCCAAACTAGAAGGGTTGCTCTTTTACTACACTAATTCTTTCACTTTCTCATTGCTAGTTTCATATTTTACTTGATTATTCACATTGTAAGTCTCATTTATCATATATACTATGGTCTCCATGGTGGTACTCGTATCCATGAATGGATGTATATTAGAC
>JAOXJP010224951.1:0-11633 GCA_025762735.1 Platanus orientalis | reverse complement strand
TGTATAAGAGACAGCAACTTACCTACTAGGCTGACATCCAACGCCCAGGCCCAGTTGAATTTTACGATAGGGACTTCCCCCGGGGGGTACTCCCCAGCTTCACCAGGAACAAAAAAATACCGGCTCCTCCACCCACTGTTGGAGCTAGGGAGTGTGGTTACAAGGGTAGTGGTCGGGTCCCGATTGGCAAAAAAAATCACCCCGACTCCTGCTTCTTTGGGCAGTAGCAATGAAAAAATTCGTTAAGGGTGAGGTGGTGCTCCCCCTTAAAGGTCAGCTCCCATATGACCATACATCCTATGGCTATCTACCAGGCATTAGGCATTAACTGCTCTGGTGCTAGTCCAAGGTAGAGTAGCAGTTCCCTAAAAATCAAGGGAACCGGAAACCTGAGACCCACTAAGAGATCCTACTCGTACAGCGCTACACTGTCTGTAGGGGCTTCGAAAGCTTGGGAGTCCCTGGGGGCAGTGAAGATGATCCCCTTGGGAATGAAATAAGTGGAATAGTATCAAGTCATGGTTGGTACCCCTAACTCGGAGCCATAGAGGGCAGCTTTGAAATCTTGCTCGGGAGTGATCTCCCCCACCGTCTCATGGGCATTAGATGGAGCTAGTTTAGTGGCCTGCTCCGTGGGATTCTGCCAAACTTCCGATAGGTCATTGGCCTCATCAACCATCCGATCAACGGTATCCCCAGACACTATTGAGTGAAACTGAACGAAAAACTAAGACTTAAGAAAAGGAAAAAGGAACACAAATAAACCAAACAAAAAAGAGGCTAGAAAGCATAAACAAAAAAGAAAATAACCTAATCAACGAAAGCACACAATGACAGACAACTGGAAGAAGTTATAGCAAAGCAAAAGAACAGATTATAAAACGAGCAAAAATGAAATACCTATGAAAATGAGAAATGGAGGAAAACCACTAGAGACAGTGGATAGCAGACGCCTAGACACAAGGAGGATGCCGGAGACGATGAGGAAGAACAACTCGGAAAACACGATAATGCAGTAGAATCTAGAACGTACAGAGATTAGACACCAAGAAGCCGAAGACTCGCCGAAAATTGCTTAGAATGGAGTTCAGGAATTGTAGGAAATAAAAAGAGGGGATAAAGGAAAGCTACGCCATGTCTCGAGAGGGGTACTTATAGGCAACCCCGAGGATTCTTAACCCTATGCGTGTCACGCATCCATGGGTTAACGAAATTAACTTGGGAAACGAGGCGATGTGAGAATCTAGACTTATTTAAAAATGTTTAAATATAACCGTTCGATTACATAAAGGATCCTAAAAGACACGACGCTTGACATGACCCATCACTAGAGCCAACACGCCCTCCTCGATTACCGTGATTCATTAAATGTGAGACCATCATTAACACTTATCCCCAACCAATTTCACTTTGATAGTTCTAACGACACGTTGCCTACACCAAAATAAATAGTAATGGTCACAATTAGTTCGTATTCTCAAGCCACGTAACCCTGAACTCGGGAATAATGGGGGCAACTGATGGTGGAGAATATACTGAGGCCCTTATTAGTCGTTCTTGAAGAACCAGTACAGTCTGGACCTTAAGGGAATCAACCCAAAGAATCTCTAAGAATACCAGCCCATGGAATCTTTGGAGATCCCCTGACCCTGTAGCCCCAAGGCCATCTGCGAAAGGCTAGATAAATCCCTCAGTATCCGACTCCCCGAGCAATTCAAAAATAGCCCTGATTGTGGACCAGATCACCCGACACTTAAAGGCTAGTTAAGACTTCAAGACGCCCGATACTTCAAAAAGCCCCGAGAAAGATATCCATCGACGAACCTAAGCAAGTAGCAACAGTTGCTTTATTTATGAGAAAGAAACATAGGCTTTCGCATGGGCAACGATCAAGAAGGCTGAGATATACCAAGAACAAGGCTGTTTGTAGCTTTGTGCATTTATGCTATTTCAAGTTTTAACGGAAGAAAACAGTAGTGTCGTGATGAAACGGGAGATGGAAGACATTAACAAGAGGTAGGTCATCTCAACCATCCAACAATAGTCATTCACAACCATTAGATGTTATCTCATCTTATTTTCATGTGCTTTCTCCTGTGTCTAATACCCCATGTCCTCAGCCATTAGATCACATTACTTTAAATCCAACAACCTCAAAGTCATCCCATTTAAAATATAATGTTCACGTGCCTTTAAATTCATTATCTTCAAACAAATCTCAACCTTCCATGAATATAATTGATTCCCAAGCCTTAGATCATTCTTTAACGGGTTCACATTTACTATTCGATTCAACATCTTCTTCACTCGAAACCTCAATTGTTCGATCTGATTTTGAAATCAGTGAAACTCAGCATGATTTGGCCACAAGTTCTTATCCATCTCTTCCTCATGTGATCACATCTAATAATCATTCAATGGTAACTCGTTCCAAAATGGGATATGGAAGCCTGAGTCTATCTATAGTAACTGTAAATTCAAAAGAACCAGATTCCTTTCCTGAATTTGCATTAAGTCCTGAGTGGAATGAGCTTAATCCAGAAACCGTTATGAAGAGAGAATAATCTCTGTAGCAGGCCTAATATTATGAGAAAATGACAAAGAGAGAGTAGGTGGAGACGCGGCTAAAAACGTGGGAGAAAGCGACATGCGGATCTCATTTGATACACCCCTACTCAATCCTATAAAGAGGGGTAGCGACTCACTCTCCATGTTTGAGATATCAGAAACCCTAATTTGAGAAGCCACATATATTTTCCTGTCATCTGATTTAACCATCAGAGAGTTGGAGGCCGGTGCCTAGCTTCTTGATTTTCTCTTGTTTCGTGTATGCAATGTTCGTTTTGCTAGGGACTTGGACCAGTCATAGGACCATCTGATGGGCGTGGAGGTGTCTGCTAACCGATATGCCATCAAAGAATAATCATAAGAGACAATATTTAATGTAAATCAGAAAAATTACCTGCATTCACAGGCGAAAACCATCAATGACTTTCACTAAAACGGAGAATAAATAAGAGCAGTATAAAACGCACAACAACAAGTTTCCAAACCCAAAGGCAAAACCCAAAAGAATTAACTCCTCAACACAAATACATTCTCACCTCTCACCAAAGTCTCTCTTTTCCACACACCTAAAAACCCATAAAATAATTATATATATTAAACTAAGAAACCCTAAACCGTTAAGGGCTTAAGAGACCACAAATAACTAAACTTCCTAAAAGAGGATGTTTCTTTAATAGATGGCATTGCATGTGCACAGCTTAGGTACCGTGTGAAATCAAGACACTATCCAACATCATCCAACTTTGTCACAAATCCCTTGTCTCATTCAGATTATAGGGGCTTGTAATATATCGAAAGATGATTTGGTAATCTACTGCATTGTAGTAACAATGTCACCAGGGCCATCTCATCACATCCCAAGTCACGAATCTCTCTCACTCTCGTGCAGATGTGAACGGTGTTAAAGGCAAAGGATGAAAAGAAGCAAAGCTTGGAACAAACGAAAACAAAGGGAGTCTCTTCAAACTACTTTCAACCCTCAATAATTTATAACGGTTAGAAGCCACAACTGGATCTCCTTTTTATTTGGAAATGTACCATTTAAACGTAGCGCCTTCTGCGTGAAGGAATAAGGGTTGGCCTTTTGGAAAAGGGAAAGGATCTTCTGTGGTGAATCAACATGAAGTTTTTGCTGAGTTTAACCACACTGTGACACGTATTTGGAAGGAAATGGATAAAAAAATCGGAAATGTTATACCCAAAAAAGTAGATAGGTGTCGCTGTGTGGTTAAATCAGCAGGAACTTTCTGCTGATTCACCAGCAGACGATCCGCTCCCCTTGGAAAAAGGCTAACTTAAATAAAAATGTTAAAAAACACGTAGGTTTAGGCTGGAAAGTTAGTATTTAAAGGATTCCCTTCAATCCTCTTGAAACAAAGCAGAAAAGGTTTCTTCTACACTAATTAAAGGTCGTTCAATTGCTTATTATGTCCGAATGACTCTGCTTCTCCATTGTGCCACGCCGACGTCATGGCACCCAATTGGAAATTGGATAGACAGTTGGTAATGGGATGATATCGTCTGTGCTGCCCCCCCCTGTGACGCCCGAGGGCCGAGACAGAGGGGGGATCATTTCACTTTTTAGGTGTGATGTGACATCACCCTTAAAGTGGACATCACCCCTAAAAAGTGAAATGATCTCCCCCTCTGTCTCGACTCCTGAGCAGCACAGAGGATATCGCCCCAGTGGTAATGACTTCTTACTTTTTACTCACACCGGATTAAGATATTTTCCTTCTTTGATTTCAAGACAAAAAAATAAATTTGAAAACTCAAACTTTGGTTGGCCTTTGGGCATGCAAAAGTTCTAAACCCACAAAGTTGCTCCGCAAAAGTGTAAAAATGGAAAACTGCGGTTACACGATTGATAGACTAGGGAAATTAGGTCCTACAAAGCTAGAAGCGACTCCAAATAAGTATCTTCATAGAGATATCCAAGCTTGTTTATGCTCTTAAAACTGCTGTTGTTCCAATTCTTTCCAGCGCAGATTTGATGTGCCCCCTTAATGAATGCTAAAGGTCCGTCTTCAGGAAGCCAATCAGAATGGAAAATCGGTTGGGACAAAGAGAAAATTCTGACCATGAAAGCCTACATGCAGAGGCAGACACGCATCATCGAAAAAGTGATTTACATTTTTTTATTTTTATTGGGGGGAGGTTTCCGCCCCTTTATGTGGGCGGGCTTAGGCGTTTGTTAAGGGGAACCAAAACCTTGGAGATTCTTTAATGAAACTTATCTTTATCAACGAAAAAAAAGGTACTTCCATGGAAGCTGCATCAAACGGGTGCTCAAAAAGCTAATCGTACTTTAATCTCTGCTGAAAATGTAAGGGTATCCGGTAATTAATACCAAAGACAAGCGTGCACCATTGATATATGAAGGTGCACGTTAGCTTCTGTGGTACTACCATACATAACTAACTAAATAACTGAATTTGACAAACGAATTTTATGTTCTTGATTATTAATTTTATTGATATTCCTTTTCCTTTTCTTTTCTCTTGCTTTCTGGGCTACGTGGATTTTTCTTCTAATCGAAGGCTCTGAGAAGCCCAACTCCTATAAAACGAGAAGAACAGTCACAGTGTCAAACAGTCAGAGTGTCAAACCGCTCTCTTCACGTAAACAAAACAACCATCTACCTCTCTCATTCCCCAGCTCTCTTGCTCCTCTCTCTCTCTCTTCTCTGGTCTCTCTTCTTTCTTTGGCAAGAAAGAAAGATTTCAAGAGAACCCATTAAAGATTCATTAGAAAAGGGGTTATGGCAGAAGCTAGATTGGACTGGAAGTATCTCTTGACTCTTGTTCTTGTGTTTATGGCAATGGTCTTGGAGGGTGGAAGTGTTGGAGTGAATTGGGGAACCATGGCAACCCACCAGCTTCCTCCAGAGAAGATTGTTCAGATGCTAAGAGGAAATGGGTTCGATAAGGTGAAGCTGTTCGAGGCTGACGAGAAGATTCTTAGAGCTTTAGTTGGGACAGATATCGAAGTAATGGTGGCGATACCCAATTACATGTTGCAGGACATGAGTGGGGATCCTGGGGTTGCAGTCAACTGGGTTGAAGAGAATGTCACGAGATACAGCTACACTGGTGGAGTGAATATCAAGTTAAGTGACACAGTTCTTGATCCTCTAACTCTGTTTTGATTGCTTCTCTTCTTTCTTTGATACTGGATTTATTTTTTAGTTCCTTTCTAACTTCTCTGATGATTCTTTTACAAAATGGGTTTTCTTTTTGGCTCTGTTGTGTGATTTTCTTTCATTGAATTAAGCTTGTTCCTGTTGTCACTGGTCCTGGTTTGTTTTGAATTGGGTTTCTCTCGTGCAATGTCTTTCTTTGTTTTTAATGAAGTTTCTTACAGATTCTACAAATTATCAGGTCGTTTCTTTAATTTTTCTTCTTCGTTTTTTAATCAGGTTCCAACTTTGGTTATTGTTCTTAATTTTTCTTTTTTTCTTTCTTTTTTGTTGGAAAACGAATTGCTTGTTAATTGATGTGTGTATTTTCTTTTCGGCTGTGTATTCAGAAACCTTAATTCTGAAATAATTTTGGTACACAGTTGTTTCTTTTTTGTTTTTCATACCTTAGAACATATTTGTTTGTCAGTAATTCTTTTCTTATCCTTTTTTCTTCTTTGAAGTTTACCTTCTCATATATTGGGTCTCTGAAAATCTGCAAACCCCATATTTATCACTCTTTTCCTGTTCCCCCCTCCCCCCCTCTTTAAGTTCATGCTGCTATGGCTACCATAGTAGTGGGTGTTACTGGGTACTGTAGAATAATAGCTCATAAATTCAAAGATTTCAGTTAATGGGAAGCAAAGGAACTGATGCTTTTAACGTAAAGAATTTTATGTTTTTTGGTCATTAACTAAAGTATTTTATAACCATCCAGCTTTTAGCTCCTGCTTAAGACTGAAGTTTGCATGATTGTGCTGGCCTTTGGTCCATCAAAAGGTTGCCCATCTAATAAAAGGACCTTATTGAGAAGGATTAAAGGAATTGGAAGGCCACATGCAAGTTGTATGGTCCCAGCAACACCAACACTCTATGGTGTTGGCTCCAAGCTTTCTCTCTCTCTCTCTCTCTCTCTCTCTCTCTCACACACACACACACACACACACACACACACACAAAATATTTTGATTGTGAAAATTAGGGCTGATCAATTATGCTATTAGAAAGTATATTCTGTTTGGGAATTATATCTCATTCTGTTTTTAAAGCTCATTTGACAGAGAGCATCCTTAACGAAAGACAAGCCCATCTTACTTTGAGAAGAAAATGCTTTTCTTTTCGTTTCTTAACCCCTTTTAGCATATCATTTTCTTCTAAACAATGTTTAGCAAAGTCTAAGTGTTTGGTTTTCAAACTTTGTCTGCCTAGTTCATTTCAATCTTCTGATTCATTGTTGATTAAACTTCATTTACATCCCTTCCAACAAGAACCGTTAAAATTAACAACATATATTCAGGTATGTTGCTGTGGGTAATGAACCATTCCTCCAAACCTACAATGGCACCTTCTTGAAAGTCACCATGCCAGCCCTGCGGAATATCCAGCGAGCCCTCAATGATGCTGGGCTTGGTTCCCAGATCAAAGCCACTGTTCCCTTTAATGCTGACATCTACAATTCCCCGGAGTCAGACCCAGTTCCATCTGCCGGCGACTTCCTGCCAGAGACACGTGACCTTACAATTGAAATAATTCAGTACCTCTATGAGAATGATGCACCTTTCACTGTTAATATTTACCCATTCCTTAGCCTGTATGGCAATGAATACTTCCCTGTAGATTATGCTTTCTTCGATGGGACAGACAAGCCAATCAAGGATAGGGATGCTGTTTACAGTAATGTATTTGATGCCAACCTTGACACTCTCCTGTCGGCGCTGAGAAAAGCTGGCTACCCAGACATGCCAATCATAGTTGGAGAAGTTGGCTGGCCCACTGATGGTGATAAGCATGCGAATATCAATAGTGCAAAGAGATTCAACCAGGGACTCCTTCGACATGTTCTGAGTGGTCATGGCACCCCGAATAGAAGAGGTAAGATTGATGTGTACCTCTTCAGTTTGATTGACGAGAACGCCAAGAGCATTGCGCCTGGAAGCTTTGAGAGGCACTGGGGGATCTTTGAGTATGATGGGAAGCCAAAATATGAATTAGATTTGTCTGGTCACCAAGAGAACAAGGGCCTAATTGGGGCACACAATGTTGAATACTTAGAGAGGAGGTGGTGTGTAATGAAGCAAGATGCTGATGACCTCACGGACTTGCCTGACAGTGTAAATTATGCATGCACCTTCTCTGATTGCACCTCTCTCGGTTATGGATCCTCTTGTAACCACCTGGACACCCATGGGAATGCTTCTTATGCATTCAATATGTACTATCAGTTGGGGAACCAGCAAAGTTGGGACTGTGATTTCTCCGGTCTGGCAACTGTTACCTATGAGGATCCATCAAACAAAGATTGCCAGTTTCCGGTAATGATTGCATATGGTTCTTCTGTGGCCTTGCAGAAGCAAGTGGTAGATATCTTATTGGCACTAGTTGGGGGAGTTATGGCACTGTTGCTTCTCTTTTAACAGGAAAGATTTAGGAAGTATTTCTGGTTGAGCATATTAAGGTGTATCTTGGAGTGTGGGTTACTGATGATGGTTTAGCCAATTAAATGCAGTGTATTATGAGATAGACTACTGTTAACCAATTCTGTTTCAATGTGAGCAAGCTCTCAAGTATTAAATCCAAATCAGTGATGGGTAGTGTATCATCCCATTGCATGTGTTCATTCTCTTCTGCTCTGCACTGATTATTATACACATCCATATTCTATCTCTCAATAGCTATTAACTACGGCCCTCCACTAAAAAGAAAAGAAAACTCCAAATTTGATAGAAAATTCAAGAGCATAACAAGTATATGAAACATTTCTAAGTAATATGAACATACCAATCACAAATACATGTTTCACGACATCAAATAACAGTGGGTAACAATCTCAATAGAGCCATAAAATTGTGAAATTTGAAGAGAATCAAATATGCATTTCTTACTCTGAAAGATATTACCCCCTTCAACTTAGAAGCGCCATGTCTTAACACCCAAATCCAACATGCGAACAGCAATTTCTTCATCCTCGAGCCAATTGTATATACAATTGACATTCTCAGTTGTACGCAGATATTTGAAATGACATAGGCCACAAAGATGATTGCGGATAAGTGAGCAATCTGAACTGTTAATGATAAAAGCATTTTTCCTCTGAATCACATCTCGACTGGTTTAGAGTTTCTGGGGACAATTTGATCAGCTAAGGAACATTGTCCTAATCAAACCTGGATTTCACAACACCAAGTTGAGTTGTACTCTATTTCTCTCTTCATTCATTCATATTCAAGCCTCTGCCAAAGCCATTGATAGCCTTTGCAAAGAAAGAAGCTTGGCTTCCCATCTATCCACCAAAGGTGAAGTCATACTTGGCCTTCAGATTGTGATGAGTCATGGAATTGGGAAGTTAAAAAATACTCAACTCTTTGAATGCAATTCAGTACCTATCCTTGAAGAGAATGGCCATGGAGTGGCATCTTTTGGCTTAGAAGAATCATACCGATTTTGGATGAATTGGATGTTCAGGAGATTTTGCAGACATGGCATGATGCAAAGCAGACTATGTATCCATTTCACTATTTCAGTATCACTCTGTACATATGTAAGTTCGTATATATTTTATTTTATTTTGTTAAGGTCAGGGGGAATCCAGCTCCAGCTTAACTCCTGATTGCTTTCCTCTAGAAGTAATAGAAATAAAAATGAAAATTCTATTTGCCTTGGCACAATCAAACAAGAAATTTCAAGGTTCATATCTGCATATGGCACATAATTTGTATGTGCAGGTTGCATCTACTTGGGGCTAAGCAATGCCACTGCATTAGGTCCTTACGTTAGTATTGGGAACATCGAAATTGATGAACATATTAATCCTTTTCTATATTCTATTATGGTGCTTATACAGAATTTAGGTGTCTTTAACTTAAGAAAGTGAACAGAATGGAAAAATAAAATTCTATTGACATTAAAATTTAGGTAGCTTCTGTTAGATTTAATTATAAAAACAAGAAATAGACCTAAATTGTCTAAAAGTGAGGTTATAATGGATCTTTCTATTAGTTTTTCTCTTTAATAAACTATAGATTTGGAGAAAAATATCTCTTATATTGCATGAGCTTTGAGTACAATCTTAAGCTTTTCTGTGGTAAACCATGTCAGGGAATATATATATATATATATAGAAATTCTATTTTAGGATTTGGATGGGTTTCTTTTTTATCATGTTGTGAGCTCTGGCTGTGTTTGTGCAAGGAGAAATTTCTTATAGATGGTAGATGTGGAGATATTTTTTCAACAAAGCCCCATAGAATATGATTTGTGGCCTTGGTCTTAGACCAAAGTTAGATGGCCTAAAAAAAAAAGACGGTCACCAGCCAAGATGTTTTAAAGGAGCAAGGTGATCTAGTAGCATGAATAGATAATCCAGTGAGGTGATGAAAGACACGATGATGGAGCAATCATGGTGATGTAACAGCATCTGTCATTATGAGTTGTGATAAATTAGTCAGTAAAATCACGTTCTTTGCATAGTTTGGTAGCAGAATGGATGTGTTCTTTCTTCAAACTTTCAAAATGTGTCGTGCGTTACCTTCATAAAGTCAAGGCAAGTCTTGGATATCGATGACTTCAAGATTTGAAGACCTTAATGATTTTAAGGTTTGTGGGTATAGCTTTTATAAATAGTAATTGAGGATCAATCTGTTTTTCTCTAAATCCAAGAAAATAAAAAATAAAGATTAAAGAAGAGTTGCAAAAGAGTTTTTAGATTGTGTTTGATTTGCATGGCGATGGTATATGAATTTGGGGTAGTGCAACAATTATTTCAGGTTTGTGGGTATTGCTCACAATCTCTTTTTGAGCCAATGATGCTTGCTCTTCTCAGGCTTTCATACACACTATTGTTCTTTGTAAATTCCTTAAGATCAAGAGCATCATAATTTGTAGTTGAATCTTCCTACAATTTGTGTCTAACTATTTGGGGGCTCTGTCAGCATTACAGTTGTTGCGAGCTCTCTCTTTCAACATTGAATGCAATGCTCATAGGTACCAAATGCAGTCTTATAAAGCCTCACTGAGACTCCTAACCTTAATGTATCGCCCTCATTCAGTTATACCAAAACTTGTTTGATCATCTTCCCCCAAAACCCTTCTTGTTGTTGCTGTTATTGTTGTCTGAGTAAAAACAGAGCAAGAACCAGAATCAAATGAACCAGGGAGACAAGTTCAAGCATCTAAGAACCTACAAGAAATCAAAGATATGCAGAAGGTAAGTAAAAAAAATTAAAATAGGTAAGTAAGAAAGGGAAGCCACTGACTTATATACGTTGAGAACTTTTGCAAATAAGCTCAAAGGTTTGCAGCTGTAAGAGGTGCCAATGGTCTAGATCAAGTCTTCCATGGATTCTACATCCACAGAAAAAGGGTCCAACATTGGAATCATTAACTTCCAATGGAATCTCCTTCACCAGCTAATAAATACTCTTTCTTCCAGCCTTCTCAAACAACACAAAAGATCAACTAACCAGGCGTAATGCTCTTGCTGAACTCAACCCTGTAATTTTCTTTCATAGGCCTGAAAATCTTCAAACCTTTCCTCGACCAAATCAGCATGGCAGGTGAAAGTGAACTGGTTTGTGTCTGAACAATTCCATTGCTTTGACATTGATGATTTTGGGCAAAATCTACCATCATTGCGTTCTAAGCAACCAAATCAGGAATCAGTCAGTGGTAAATAAGAGCTCAAAAGCTTAAAACCTAGCCTAATGCGTTTCTATCTGTCATCAGTCTTAGGGTTTTTGGCATGTTGGCTAGGTTTCCAACCGTTGGTATCAGAGCTTTTTGTGTTCAAGTCACAAAAAAACACCTATGCAGAGGAAAACTGGATTAGAGTGAGCCCTATGGCTTGAAAAAAAGTGAAAGGCTACCACGACAACCAAAGAAAAAGGAACAA
>JAOXJP010224940.1:0-11633 GCA_025762735.1 Platanus orientalis | reverse complement strand
GGCGCTGATGTGCCCGCCGCCTGACAAAGAGCAGTGGTTAGCATTCGTTAAAGTGAGCATTTTTTATCCATTCACCCCCTAGAAAACATTATGAGAGAAAAAAGAGGTTTTTTAGATCTGTTTCAATTAACCCCTCACAATATACAACAAGGTAAAAGAAGGAATTACTATCTATTATGACCACGTCTTCACACGGGTTTGAATTGGTGACCTCCACATATAGAGAAGATGCTGCAACTATCAGGGCAGCTTTGTAAGAGGTGCTGTTTGTTTGCTTGCTTACTGCCAAATAGTAGTGCAGGACTTAGCGGTTGAGGGGAGAGAGAGAGAGAGAGAGAGAGAGAGAGAGAGAGAGATAGCAGGTCCTGCTAAATTTAGCGGGGCTTTACACGCGTTAAAAAAGAATCCCGCTAAGTTTGTCGTGATATAAGCCCAACTACTTATCACCCACCACGTGTGACCCGCATGCGTCAGCTATTTTTAGGAAATTTCCGTCGCCTTCATGTACTCTCCGTGGAGAAACGACGCCGTTTTCTCAATCTTAACTTTATCTTAAACATCCGTCGGGTCTACTGCTTGGATACTTTAAAGGACGCCCGTTACCGTTAAATGAGCAGTCTCCGTCAGGTTAAAAGCTTAACCATGGTGGTTACTTTCTTACTCAATGAGAGTTAGGTGACTCTGACCATAAATACTGCTTTTGGACAGCCTTTCTCTCTGTACTTTGTATCAGTTTCTCTTCCATTTGTTTCAGCTTCAGCAATGAATTTAATTTATGTTTCTGTTTTTCTTTTCTCATCTTTCTTCTTCATTGCTATTAGATTTCTTTGCTTGTGAATAATTTTATTTTATTTTTGCAGAAATTTGAGTTCTAAAAGAAGATATTGAAATGCCAATCCAATCTACATGAAATGGCCTGTACAAAACTTTCTCATCCATCCTCTGTAATTTCCTGTCACTTTTATCCATTTTTCTCTTGTGGGTATTCTCTAATTTCTACAAGAATTCCCATCTTCTCTAGCTTTCTTTGAAAAAAAAAACCCACCATAGTTCTTATAATTTCTTACAAGAATAAAAAATTGTTCTTGATTTTTGTGAATGTGCATGCAATCTTCTCTAGATATATTTTCATAATTCTCCCACCATCTCTTTCAAAGAAGAGTAGGAAAGATTGAAAGATCTCAAAAAGATGTTGAAAGGTGTCAACCCAGGCTTCATCCACTTTTCTAAACATCGGTCGGGTAACGTCACTCCACCGCCGCGTTTCTTCCGCGGCAGCGGCGATGTGATCTTGGAATCCGATGAATTTCGCATGTATGCCTTCAAGATCAAGAGGTGTCCAAGAACAAGAAGCCATGATTGGACGGATTGTCCCTACGCCCACCGCGGCGAGAAGGCCCGCCGCCGTGATCCACGTAAATTCAACTACTCTGCCATTGCATGCCCGGAGTTCCGGACGGGGGAGTGCCGGAAAGGCGAGTTATGCGAGTTTGCACATGGGATCTTTGAGTTCTGGCTGCACCCGGCGAGGTACCGGACACGTATATGCAATGCCGGAAAATATTGCCGGCGAAAGGTATGTTTCTTTGCACATACACCGCAGCAGCTCCGATCGGAGACTAAATATAAGTGTCACTACATTTATCGGGCTCGCATGGATGGGTCATGTGGGGAGAAGAGAATTATAGGTGAGTTGGACGAGAATCACATGGCTGGCTCGCCACCTGGTTGCACAAGAAATGAAGTTGCTTCGGAGGAAAGTTGGGATTTTTTGGAGAGTTTGAGGGGATTGAAGATTAGGGAAGAGGTTGATGATGATGATGATGAAGGGAAGAGGAGTTGTGGTCGGGACGTAGCGGATTTTCCTGACATCGATTGGATTTCAGATTTGGTGAAATGAATGGGAGAGATTTTGTAATTAATTTTGCATTAATTAGTGCATTAAAAAGGATTGTTTTATTTGGAATTTTATGTGGAGTAAATATTGCATGCAAAAACTTTATGTGGAGTTAGTAATGCATGTAAATACATATAAATATGTCTGTGTATGAGAAAATTGCTGTCAAGTCAATCTTAAGTTGATTCGAATCTGAAGTTTGAAAATGGGTTCTCACAGAACAATATCTATATGACTGATCCTAAAATCTGGCGTGGTTCTCACAAAACAATATATATCTAATGACTTATCCTAGGCTGGTCTCTGATTTACCACTGGGTTCAATGGTGAACTAGTTGTGGTACAACATGATCATGGAGCAGCTTAGCATTTTTCTGTATTTAGGAACGATGATCTAGCCATACACCTGGCAGACGTGTCGAAGAGGACCCATCGTTTAAAACAGCATCATGTCTTTAAACCATGTCTGGTCGATAAAAGATACTGCGTCTGTTAGGCCAGAATGTGCCGGAAAGAAAGTGATGGAATCCAAGAGAAAATAAATTTTCCAATCATTTCAGTTAGAAAATCCCAATGAAACAATGTAGCCTGGTTGAAAAATCGAAGTGATTTTCTGAGTGGCAATTTCTTGACAAACACATACAGCCTTAGAGAAATGAAAAGAAAAGAGATTTGAGAATTGCTCTCTTTGTTATTAATCGGATTGTGTCATTAATGTACTCATTCAAAAATATTTATAGATAGGTCTTTAATTTTACTTAATCTTTTTCATTTCATTTTCTTTCATCAACTAAATCAAAATCTTTTTTATTTTATTCTCTTGACCACCAAACAGCCAAACAGGAGCAAATTCATTTTAATTATTAACTAATAGACTGCCTTTTGTTTTGCACATGTATGATTTTATGAATATGTTATTTCATTTTACATACAATGATAACATAAGACTTTTAAGTATTAACGTGGAAAGCTTATGTTGGTGATATTAAATCACTAATAGACTTTCGGTACCTTGTCCTTAAATTGTTCTCTGCTATGAGGATGATTGTGCTTCACGCTTTAACACGACTAACATGTATCATGCAACCACATATATAGAAGTGTATATCAATTACAATGGTAATAGAACCTAGGTAGAAACGTGGGTGTGTATAACAAGAACGCACAATGAATGGAATCACCAGGATGGACATGTTCATTGTGAAGGTCTCATAAATGTTTTCACGCAATTAGCAAATTTTCCATTGACTTGAGGGTTCCACATGTCTACTTGTATCGGCATGGGTTGTTAATCCATACGAGTAACTATATGCAAGACCGAATCACTATCTTAGCAAACAATGATATAATATGCATGTGGATAACCATAATAATGCTAATGTCAGCTACTAAACATGGCATAAATAATCTCAATTATATGAGTAGAAACTTACTCCTACAAGTAAACCTCTCAACGAGTGATAAATGACAAAAAAATCATCCCACATGATACAAAATGCCTTCTAGCAGGTAGATCTCTATAAAGCTGACACATGGTGTGTTACTCACCGAAATGAAATTCCTAAAAGCCTTCAAAATATTCTCGAAAGCACAATACAATATTCGACATGTGGTAAAGTACCAAATGAAACCCTACAACACGTGTTAACACCGAATGTAATTGAACTCGCGTGAGTAAAATTACAAGTAAAAAAGGAGTAAAATGATAGAACTAATGACAAACGTCATATTGCGAACCCTTGTGAATCAATGAAATGCGTTCAACACTCAAAAGGAAGCCCAGAAGTAGCAGAGTTCGATTACTAGATTCTTATTCTTCTCACTAACGGCAACAAACCAGATAAAGATAAAGGAACCATGATAGAATCCAACCACTTGAGGTTTATCTATATTGAATTTCTCAAAAGACTACTTGTGGTAGTCAATTAGTATTGTAGAAGTAAGATCATGGGGTTGTAGATATACCATAAGTAGTTACATATAAGGATACTCCCAAAACAATGGGCAAAGATAGTGATCTTCAACAAGAATCCTATAAGGACTCTATCACCTCGAAGTTTTTTCCTATAAAAACTATAATTTTATACGCACAAAGGATTAACTGATCTAATCGATCTCCAAATAAAAAAAGTAATAGAGAATTCTACTTGCCTAGCAAAAAAGCTCTAGGTTCTCCAAAGCTAGTCCCACTACCTAAGCAATAGACTAAAGAAGACATGGCCTCAGTAAGGTGATATAGAAACTTTGTATACATGTGATTACTCCATATGAGTATCATATACAAAGAAATGCTTCTCCTCTTCTCTCTTTTCTCTTTATTCATTGAATGTGTAACAAATTACATCAATAAAACACATATTTTCTATCATATTTATCTCTTATGTGATTGCATGTCCATCAAGCTTTAATTAGAGGTTTTCTTCTTCCTTCGTATAGAAGGAGATGTAAATAACAAATTTGAAAATGCAATTCTTTAGAAGTAGATCCCCCACATAAAAATAATAAATAGTTAAATATTTCAAATGGGCATTTGTAAACTCACATTTCACACATAACAAATACAAAAACAATCTCTACCATGCTTATGATGCATCTCTCTAAAGCATGATGATCTCTATTGCGCTTATGATGAGCACTGGGTGTTTTGGGACCTTGTAACAATGATGGGAAAAAATCTTCATGATGGCCCCAATAACACCTTCTTTAATGTCCAACTCATGTAAATGGATGATAAGCTTGGGATCTAATGGTTCCCCAAAAAGTGCCCAAGACCATGCGAACTGGTAGATCCAAAATAAGCCTCCTTTAACTACTAATGAAATATGCCATGGGTTGTTGGAAGCCACTACATCAATAAGAGAAGTAATTTCGCAAAGCACCCCATATCTACAAATAGCCAAACCAATATGTCAGTGTCAAAGGCACAATCAATCACTAATAAAGGGAAATTTTACTTGCATGGGCCCAAAATAAGTTTACTTGCACAAGTAAATTTTACTGAGAAACAGAGTAAAGTTACTCACAAGTTTTCATGAATGGTTATACTAGCACGGATTGGAAAATATCCTCCAAAGTTCCCGTTTTGCACAAGTAAACAACTCATCATTGGCATAACAAGTCTCATATGAGTACAATAGAACCTGTATTGTCGGACTATGGTCGGAGCTCTAACAGTCGTCTAAAGAAGATGACCAAAGCAAGAAAACTAGTAGATGTTTAAATCTTGGAAAGGACTCAAGTGTTCACCAAAAGCCTACAAATCTGATTTTGTCAACATTAGACCTTAGAAGGGAAGAGGTATCATTAGATCGACATCGCCTTCAAGCTTAAAAATTCTAAAAGAATGACGGAAAATAGCCCGCCCTTCTGCAAGGAATACGAGCAATATGAATCTTCTAAAGGGAAGGGAAAGTCATCTGATAGAATAGTTCCAATAGAGAAGGACACTTTATAAGAAGGAAGAATGTTGGTTTCACATTATGGAAGTGTGTTATACGGCAAGAGCATACATCAACACAAAGAATATATAATTCATGAGGAGAGTTCTCTAAGCTGGAACACCACAGAGATGAAGTTTGGAAAGAAAGATGAAGTGGGTTTTTATATACTTCAAAAACAGTCCCAGGATGGTTCGAAAATGTGCATTAAACAAAGAGACGTTTTGCAAGTTGGAACACCTTTTCAAAAAATGAGGCGTGTACAATTCTTCAAGGAAGAGACGTTTTGCATTCACAAAGGTCTAACTTAGGTAAATTTTAGAGACTCGGACCCGACAGTATAGGTTTAACTTGAACCCTTGATCTTTGTAAGCAAAATGGTCACCCTCAAGGTTTAAAATACCTAGACATGGTTTAGAATGAATTGAATAACCTTTGGATCATTTGGGTTGGACTTTGGAAACCCAAAAGTGAAAATTTTATAAATTCAAAAAAAATTTCAATGTGACCGATCACAAGAACTCTAACCAGTCACGAGTGTGACCGATTACGAGGCCTGACTGATCATAGGCAAGGTTCACATCCCTCAGGAGTTTTCGTGACTAGTCACGAATTCCCCTCACTAGTCACAAGATGTGTGATCGGTCATACATCTCCTGACTGATCACAACTTGTTTTTTGAGAATGATTGTGAACACATACGGAATGACGTGGCATAACCTCATTTAACCTCCACATGAGTATGATCTCATTTTAGACGAATTATAAACTATATTAGACCTCAATTAAGTCCATTAGACCATTTAGAACACAAAAAGGAAGAGAGAGTATTAGGAGATTTGGAGAAAAAAAGAGAACTTTCTCCTTCTTTAAGAGCAATGTGAGTCTCTAATGTTTAGATTTAAGTTTGTTTAATGTCTTCATTGTATTTTTTTTGTTGGCTTATGAATTTTGACTATAAATCTACGGTTTAATCTTAGGAAAAGAAGGTGATTTAAGAGAAAAAGAAATCATACTTGAGGATCTCATTAGCTAGAAGAAGCAAAAGCTTATGATAAGTAGTTATACAAAGCTTACACTATTTTTCTTTGTTTTTTAGGTTTTTAGATGTCTTGTATTGTTTGTATGAATGTTTTCCTTATATGATTGAGAATCCATTTATTAAGATTGTAGAAATATTTACCTATTGTGTGATTTGTGATGAGATCTTGTCATATTATGTTAGGATCTTAGAAATTTCTAATCTGATTTGTAAAGAAAAATTATTTTACATGATATGTATATGTATATCCTTAAGATATTGGATTTCATAAGTTTTGAAAGTCTATAAGTCCAGATTTTATGAATTTATAGTCTTCATGATTTAATACAAAAAAAGTTTGATTTTTCATGAATACATAAATTATAGTTAAGCATCTCTTAACATATTAGTATAAGAATGAAAAAAAGTGATTAAGTACATATGTAAGAAAGGATTATGATGCATGTTAACTTCTAATATAATGAAAATAACTATTGGTAGCATATAAATTGCTTAAGGATTGTTATGAAATGGTTTAATTGAGATTACGGGGGACAAAAAAGCATGTGTAATAGGATTATTAATGGAGCTCTCACTTATGTTGGTATAACAATTGTAGAGTGTTTGGAAGCATGATAATATGCAAAATTCTATGATTTCTTATTGAGTAAGTTAGAGAATGAATTATTGATGTTACATACATCTCTAATTTTATTAGTAAGTGTATTGTATAATGGATGCCTTTTAGATAATGTTAATGAATGCTTCTATTGATGAATTACTTTTTTATAATTATGCTAGTGAATGCATCATATGATAATACGTGCTTCTTATATTAGATAAATTATAATACACCATATAATGACAAGATAAGGTAAAATGGCTATGAATAAATGAAATAAATAAATGGATGAAGGATCAAGGAAAAATGAAAGAAGATAAAAAAGAAAAATAAAGGCAAGTGTTAAGTTGGTGTAAGTTTCCACATAAGAAAGTAAAATGATAATAAGTAAAAATAACTAAAACACAAAGAATAATAAATGTGATGACATTCCCATTTTGGATATATGATCTCATAGTGAAGTATGATGGTTTTCCCATTGAAAACACAATTTAATGACGAAGTATGATGACACATGTAAGAAAGAGAAATGTATAATGATCTTTTCATTGAATATACAATTCAATGGAAAAATATGACGACCCTCCCATTGGGGTATAAACAATGGTATGATAGTCCTTTCATTATGGGTATAAACAATGGTATGACAGCCCTCTCTTTGAGGTATAAACAATGGTATGATGGCCCTGTTATTGGGGCATAGTGCAATGGTACGACGGTCCCCCATTGTGGTATTTGCAATGGTATGATGGCCCTTATGATTAGGGATAATACAATATATCAAAATGAAAGAAATTGTAATCAAATGAACCAAAATGTAAGTAAACATAAGAAAGTTTAAGTGATAGCTCTTCTATTAGGGAATAATACAATGTGCCAAAGTATAAGTAGTGTAAAGTCCCCACTAATGAGAAGAAAAAAAGTATGTAAGAAGGAATGAAAAGTTATAAGAAAATAAAATGTCAACAAAGAAGGAAATGGAAGTATCTATGCTTTAAAAGTAAAGAAGGTTCATAAGACATGTAAAGAAGGAAAAAAATTAATATAAGAAACGAAAACTATAAACTTCAAGAGTAAAGAAAATATGTAAGAACAGTGAAAACCAAAATAAGAAGGAAATAAATGTTATAAGAAAAAAATAATCTTAAGAAGAGAAAAAAAAATGTCAATAAGCTACAAAGATGGAGTAAAATTTATAAGTCATGAAAAAAAAAAAGTGTTAAGACAAATAATAAAAAGGCCAAAGTCTCATAAGTTAAGAGAAATCCATAAGTTATGTAAGAAAATGAAGTAACATGGAAGAAAATAAAAGTACCTGAATTACTAATGAAAAGATAAATTCTTAAAGAAAAAAGAAAGGAAAAAAGAAATACCAAGAAAGGAGTGAAAGTATGAAACCTCCAATGAGGGATAAAAACTCCTAAGTTATATAAGATAATAAGTGTAATATGATAAATTATAAGTAATCATTGACAAGTGATAAGTAAAGTAAATTAAAGATTTACTTAAAACTTTGATACATAAAAAGATGAAGGAATAAGTAACCAAATCGATAGAATTAATAGAAGAAGTAAAGAGTGTTTAGAAAATGAATTAAGTGAGGAAAGAAATTAATAAGTTAAAAAAGAAAAAAAGAAAGAAAAAGATGATGACAAATAATGAAAGAGAAAATAATGCAAGGAAAAGGATAAGGTAAGCGTTTATGTGATTAGCAATGCATTTGGTAAGCTTAAAAGTTATATGACATGTTAAATATAGCAATTTAATCTCAAATGCTCATTTATGCAAATGCAATAATATAATTGTTAGGCATTTAAAGATTTGTATATGTCTACCATGAGATGAATCATATATGTCTTTCCATATTAAAAGTGTATAGATTATGCATGAAAAATGATAGAGAATGGTTATAACAAAATGTATTAAATATCATGCTTGAATTTCCTAGTAAGTGTTACCATAAAATGTTTTATATATTTTACCATGCAACAATAATGAATGTTTAGAATGAATAAATCCATGCAATATGTCATACTTAAATTTCATCTGACATGCCATGATAATAGGTTGTATAGATTTGTGATGCAGAGTAGCTAATGAATATATACTTATTAAATGGTGAAAATTGTTATGCACTCTATATAAAGGTATGCTAAGCATTTGATATTGAAAAGATTCATGTTTTGTCCATCTAATCTCGTTGTAGGTTTTGTATACCTACTTAACAGGTAGTGGAACTCACCATTCCATACCATTTTTCAAGTGAGTCATAGAATACATGTGCGTCTTTGGGAACACTTGGAGTTAGGAGGCATGTAAGAGGATCTTGTTCATTATTTCTGCTTAGCATTTTCATAGACTCTAATTTACATTTATTTTGTATTTAAAATTTAGCTGGATGTACTAGTTTTAGTTTTGATACACGGATGTTATAGTTTATAAGTCCCTATTTTGTAAATGGGAACTTAGTCACATGAAAGGTTAGAATGTTTACAAATTTATGTTTTAATTCCACTGCACATTGAGGTTTTATGGTCTCGCTACATATATTATGCTAAGATTTAAGGTTAAGGTCTAAGTGATCGTGCAGGTTAAGGTAAATCTGAAAATTTATAGTGATTAAAACATAGATTCGATCAGTAACAACCTGGATTCACACCTAAATAAGGTTATAAAATTTGGGGTCATTATATAAGATAATTGTCATTAAATATCCAAAAGGTAATGGTATTTTGGTAATCTTATCTATACGAATCGAAGCAGAGTGCTAGAATCCTAAGGGCGAATGCATCATTACATTATAAAACATTAATGACAATTGTTCATATTCGGGCTAACCGGTTCAATCACAAATCGAGCTAAGTGAATCGCAATTTGCATAAAAGGCATCATTCAATTTTTGTACAAATCACAAGGGGCATTTATTTGCATGGATTTTTAATCTGCATGAGTAACTGTACTCTGCAACACCAAATCACTATCTTAACAAACATTGATATGATGTGCATTTAATATACATGCGAATGACCATAATGGTGTTGATGTCAGCTATTACACATGGAATAATCTCAATTATACAAGTAAAATCCTACTCTTGAAAGAAAACTTCTCAACAAATGACATGTGGTAGAAAAATCATCCCATGTGATACAAATGCAATCCAATGAGTAGAGCCCTAGAAAGTTGACACATGGTGTGATACTCATCCAGATGAAATTCTCAAAAGTCTTCAAAATATTCTTAAAAGCACCATACAATATTTGACACGTGGTAAAGTGCCAAGTGAAACCCTACAGCACACGTGTCAACACCATATACAATACGACTCGTATAAGTAAAATCAACCCATACAAGTAAAAAACGAGCAGAATGATAGAAACAATGACGCGCTTCATTTTGTAAACCCTTACAAGTCAATGACACATGTCCAACACACTGAATGAAGCCCAGAAGTAGTAGAGTTTGATTAAAACACTCCAATTCTTCTTATCAATGGCAACAAACCAGATAAAGATTAAGGAAGTATGATAGAGTTTAACCGCTTGAGGTTTATCTACATCGAATTTATATATACAAAGACTATTTGTGGTAGCCAAGTTTACTCATAAGAGTAAGATCAAGGTTGTGGATGTACCATAGATAGTTTTAAATAAGGATAGACTCCTAAAACATTGGGGAAAGAAGGTGACTTTCAGCAAGAATCCTAGAACTCTACCACCTCAAAGCCTTTTCCTATAAAAACTATGATTTCAAACATACAGATGATTGACCGATTTGAACGATCTCTAGATAAAGAATGCAATAGAAAATTTTGCTTGCTTAGCGAAAAAGCTCTAAGTTCTCCATAACCAACCCCACTATTGCAACAACCAAAGAAGATATGGCCTCAAGAAGGTGATATAGAAACCTTATATAAATGTGATTACTCAATACAAGTATCATATAAAGAAAAATTCTTTTCCTCCTCTCTTTATTCATTGTATATGTAATAATATGACATCAATGAAATATAATATTTTTCTCTCATATTTTTCTCTTATATAATTGCATTTCCATCAAGCTTTAATCAAAGCTTTTCTTCTTCCCTCATATGAAAGGAGATGTAATTAACATATTTGAAACTCTGAATTCGGAGTAGATCCCCCACATAAAATTAATAAATCATTCAATATGTTAAATGGGTAATTTGTAAACTCACATTTCATACATAACAAATACAACAATGAAGCTTAATGTGTACATGTATGATCAATGTAACTTTGATACTACTAAAGGGTGATGCCTTTTTTAGGGCTACATATGTTGGGTTGCATGGAATCATGGCTAAAAAGGAATCCATCACTAGGGTTATGCATAAGGTCATGCCAACCTGAGCCTAACCCAAGACTAGGCCCAACAAAGCACTGGGCTTAAAATTGAAGCCCGATCTTATGTTTGGGCCATACTTGGGCCTACCCTAGCTTGACCCATGGCATAAGGGCCCAAATTCCATTATATAGATATATAGACTTTTTTTTTATAGATATATGTATTTTTTTTAAAATAATTTTTATCTAATATGGAGTTTTTATTTATCAAATTTTAGTTTTATATATATATATATATATATATTAAAGTGCCTTGGGCTAGCCCAAGGCCCATACAATAAAGTTGGGC
>JAOXJP010224929.1:0-11633 GCA_025762735.1 Platanus orientalis | reverse complement strand
GCCACTCTAGAATCAAAGATTCCCTTTACTGGTTTTAGGATTATTTATTAAAGAACATGCTAGATTAAGTTTAATATAATTTGATAAATCAAATCAACTCAGAATTGCATGAAATTTTAAACATAAGACCCTTATGTACGTCAGAAACTATCTAGAAAGTTTCATAAAATTCTTATGTCCAGAGATTCCAAAATTGTCTTTCTGGATTTCTTTAACTTCTTGTCTTTCCCTTTTCTATCATAAACTCTTCTAAGTCCATCTCCTTTATTCTTTTCATCAATTCTTAGAATTTTGGCTATTTGTGTGTTTTTGAAGATCAATTCTTGGTCGTTAAAGTGCAATCTTGCTTTCGCATCTTCTCTTTGTTATTCAACTGAACTCTTGGCTATTGTTTCACATCAATTTTGGTATCAAAACTTATATCCTATATCACCATCCTTGATTGCAACAACTAAGATAAAGATCCCGACATGACTCTTTACTACTGGAGTAAAGGTCTCCTGGTAATCAATCTCATATATCAAATATCCATTGGCTACCAATTTGGTTTTATATCGTTCAACAATGTCATTCGATTGAAACTTTACTGAAAATATCTATCTACACCCCATTGGCTCCTTTTCTCTTGGAAGGTTTACGATATTTCATGTCTTGTTCTTTTCAAGTGTCTACATTTCTTCCTCCATTGTTTTTCGCCACTAAGGTTGGGATAGAGCTTGAGAGACACTGTATGGGATAGGAACAGGTGCCAAAGAGGTAGAGAAGGTCATAAACCCAGGAGAAAGTCATACCACAAATAGTTAGCAAAGAGGTGTTGAGTACAATCACGGATACCCTTTCTAAGGGCAATGAGCAAATGAGAAATTTAGGAGGTATAAAGGGAGAAATACTTGGAGAAGAGGCGACTTGTTGGGGAGGCGTATAATAGCTAGGAGCAACCTTCTGCCTCTTTCAAACAAAAACATAGGTGAAATCTTTCACCCATGCTTTCTTTCGAGTGGGTTCCATCTCCTTTGAAACAGCTTCTTGCTCCCCGTTGTTATAACATCCATCAAAATCAAAAAAATATAGTGGGACAGGGAGAGGAAGAACAGCCTCATCACATACACCATGTTTCTCACTTAAAGATGAGAATCGCAAGGAGAGAAAAAATGAAAGTCTCAAGAAAAATGCATTTAAGAGCCTTCAAATCCAACTTAGAACGATCCAACTTTAGAACATGGACGTAGCAAATGCATCCAAATACTTTGAGAAGAAGGGAGGAGCTAAGAGCAGAACTATAGAGACAAGAAGGGGGAGACTGGAAATCACGAATCCAAGTGGGCATCCGATTCATAAGATAGGTAGCAATCTGAGGCCCATCTACCCAAAAAAAACCTACAGAACATGCTAGTGAACAACAAGGCACGAGTAATCTCTAACAAATAGTGATTTTTTTCTTCCAGTAACCCCATTCTATTCAGAAATCGCTAGAGAAGTGGTTTGATGAAGAATGTCATGCTAAGAGAGATATAAGGAAAAAGAAGTAAACATATATTCACCCCCATTATTAGAAGGAAGAATGTGTATCTTGGAATCAAACTAAGTATCAACCATTTTATGAAACAATTGAAAAGTATAAAACACCTCATGTTTAGCATGCAACAAATAAACCAAAGTAGTGCGAGTAAAGTCATTCACAAATGCAACAAAATAACGTTAACCAAATAAATAAGTAATAGGGGCAGGATCCCACACATTAGAATGAATAATAGAAAAGGGCGATATACTCCTACTCATATTAATAGAGTAAGAAGATCTACAATGTTTGCCGAACTCGCAAGTTTCGTAATGAAAAGAAATAAAAATAACTACATAAACTGGAAAAAAAATTTATGTAAAGTAAAATAGGAGGGGTGGCCAACCCCTAAGTGCCACTGCATAAGCTAAGATAAGAAGAGCGAAAAAGATGTTTGTCGCACTAGAGAAGTAAGATGAGATCTCGCGTCAAGAAAGTACAGTCCATGCTCCATGAATTCTACCAATAGTTTTTCTCGTCACCAATCTTGAAAAACACAATAAGAAAAAAAAGTGGCATTACAATTCAACGACTTAGTAAGATGACTGATAGAAACAAGGTTAAGCTGAAAGTTAGGAACATGAAATACAGAGGAAAGAGATAAAGAGGGAAAAATGGGTACAGACCCAGTCCTAACAACAGAAAACATGGAATCATTGACAATGTGAATTGTGTCTTGCCCGAGTTAATAGTATAGGTGGAGAAAAGAGACGACATACCAGTCATATGGTGAGAGGTACATGAATCAATAATCCATGAAGCACTAGAAGTGGGAGAGGATCCAGTATTCCTATAGTCATAACATAAGAGGTGGAGGCACCACCAGCCGAAGTATCCATCTGAGCCATAAAACAACGAAGAGAGGTCATCTCCTCGTGAATAAAGGCCAACTCTCCACGCGAAGCAACAAAAGACTCGGATGAAATAGGAGGAGCAACATCAGAAGGTGTAACAGCATATGCACTAGAACAACCCCCAATAGCAAGATGGGGCGCTACACCACAATCACCAACAAGAGAATTGTGCTAAGGAGGCTGAGAAATGGGCTCCTAAGGACAACCATGAAGGTCTCAACATATCGGCCACGTATGATGAGCTTGACCACAGTGATCACAATGTAATTGGTCCCAGTCCTCAAAACCATTACCAGCATAGTCACCAATACGACCACCTCTTTGAGGCATAAAGGCAAGGGTTGACCTCTCAAGAGCAAAGAGAGGCTATGACAAAGACATAGAGCTCCAATGGCACTCCTCACGATATAAAAAGAAATAGACCTCATTAAGGAATGGGAACATATTACAAGGAGATGATTGGAAACTTGTTCAAACTCGGGATTAAGACCCACAAGAAGCTCAAATGCACAGCTCTTCTCAACAAACTTCTGGAAGACAGAAACATCAATAACACAGAGGGTGTAAAGAGCCTCATATTTGGTCTATCTCCTTCCACAAGTGACACAGGCTGGAATATTAGGCAATGATAGACTGATCAACCTACTTCATACTTGTTGATGAAACCCATACACTGAAGCTAACTAGCCAACATCTGGATAAGTCTTCTCAAGGACATTCCATATCTACTTGGAAGAGCAAAGAAATAGATTCGTGTTACCAATCAACAGATGAATAGACTGGAGAAACTAGGAAACAATGAGTACCCCTTCAGCCTCCCACTTAGGCAAGTGAGGATCAAAAAAGGTCAAGGCATGAGTGTTCCAAGTAATACACCCCCACTTGCCACTGGCAATGATGGACCAATGAGCAGACTGGGACCAAGCCAAATAGCTTCACAGTAGCAGTAGGGGAAAAAGAGTGATCATGGTGAGAAACATGACTCTGGCTTAGAGATGAAGCGGTCATAGGCAGAGAGGAATCGATCTGACTATCTTCAAACATGGTGACATGAAAAACAAACACTATCGGTTCAAACACAAAGTCAACACTAAATTCACTACACTGCTACACTGGCAGGAAACACCATAAAACATAGCACACACCACCACAAGGACAAAGAACACAAACAGTAGAGAGATAGGAGGTGAAGAGAACCCTTAACCCAAAAAAAAGTACAAAACACAAGTAATCACGAGCTACAGCCACAAATGAAGCTCAAAAACCAGCTAAAAACATTGCAGAGGACTATACAATGTAGAGGAACCACAAATTAAACACCAAATAACAAAACCACAAATTAAACACTAAATAACAGCCAAAATGGATCAGAAGTCGAAAATCAAACAATAAATCGATAAAAACAAGTCTGGCATTAATATAAAAGGGATAAATCCCACATAACTTGTTCAAAACTCCATCAAACTTAATGGGACTTGTTTCTAAAGATTGCTAGGTAAACAACGACCAGTCTATTACCGATCTACAATAGAAAAAACCACTGAGGAGCTTGAACTAGGCGTATGAGCATAAAACAATTCCCTCAAAACAGCTCCAAATCAACTCATACTTGTCACCATAAATCTCTAAAAATCGAAACGACCGGAGTGGGGAAGATTCATATACAATCGTACGAACGCTAATATCAACCATACAAACACTAACGTTAGCAACACTGTGACAAAAAAAAAAAAAACATAAGATCTTTGAGCATAAGTCTGGTTGGCTCTGATACCAACTGGACTTCTAAAGAGGGTCGTGCTAGATAGCTCGGGTTAGTGGATGGAGGAAAGAAGGGGAATCATATTGGGAGAGTGTCTCCACTCCCATACGTGTATCACTTTTATTCAAAGCAGAATACAATATAAGAGGAATATACTTACAAGTATGTCTCTCATATACCCAAGTACAAGTATACCCCTATACATTGTACCCCCATATTCATCAACACACATTTGCACAAGCTATTTACTTTGATAGGCAGCCACATATATCCATAATGTGTGTGTAAAAACAAATAATATAAGAAAAGAAAATGAGGGCTTTGTTAACAACCTCAAATCAATCAATACTATTAAACCGATTATTTCTATTAGTGATCCTGGAAGGCCATAGCATATATTCCAGACATGGGAGAGCACACTTCAACCGGAATACTATTGAAAGCAGATCAAAATTACAGGCAAACCTCAAAGCTGTTTCCTTTGATAGGCAGCCACATACATAAAAATTACAGGCAAACATCAAATTCTCTCTCTCTCTCTCTCTCTCTCTCTCTCTCTCTCTTATGCATACACATGCATGCATATGCAGACCCACACACACATCAATATTTCTTGCTTACTAGCTATAGCCCACCATGGTTATCTTTGTGTCAATGATAGGGTTGAGAACTCCCTTTCTCTAGACACACTTACTGAAAGAAAGGCTACTAAAACAAGAGAGTTAAGGCCTTTCCCTTATGCACCTTGAGTTGTACTTCTTGTGTTGTCCTTGTTTTGGGGTTTTTTCTTAATAAATTTCTCTTTATCTATCAAAAATAAGACAAGAAATAAAAAATGAAAAAAGAAAAAGAGGGGAGGGGGCCCATAATCATGTAATAATATACAGAGTACCCCCACTATGAAAATTAGATTTGGTTGATACAATACAAGCAATAGTTCTCTTTGCGTTTAGATTCTTGGAAAGCGGCTTTGTTGTCAAGATTTGGTGGAGGTTGTTGAACGAAGTGGGTATTGCTTGGGTGAGCCCAAGTAGGATCGATGTATTTCTTGCATCTTGGAAGATTGGTCAATTGCAAAAAAAAGGAATGCTTCTTTGGCAATTAGTAGGTCTGGCTGCTTGTCGGCTCATCTAGCTTGAAAGAAACAAGAGGGTTTTTGAAGATTGTAGGGAGCCAGCTTTTATGATCTTTCGCAAGGTAAAGGAGCTTGCTTCATTCTGGAGTCTTTACTGGAAAGACCTTGGAGATTATTCGGTGTCAAACACCATAAGGGATTGGGAGTTAAATTTTAAAGTGTAATTTTTGTTTCTTGTTGTTGCCGGTTGTAGTCTTTGGGGATTTCTCATCCCTTTTCTATCTTTAATGAAATTTTATTTATCAAAAAAAAAAAAAAAATGAGGTCGGTTGACTTTATTAAAGACAACTTTGGCTATTCCTAATTACTATCTTTTCCTTTTTACCATCCCGGCGTCTAGGGCTAGCAAAATTGAATCTTCTTTTTACAAATTTCTTTGGAATGATGTGGAAGATCATCTCAGGTACCATCTTGTTGATTAGAAGTTTGTGTGCTTTCCAATAGAATGTGGTGGTCCTGGGGTGAGGCCTATTAAGAGCTACAATAGGGTGCGTGCTTCTAGCTAAATGGCTTTAGAGATTTGGTACTGAGAGAAATAGTTTGACGTGTAAGGTAGTGGTGGCTAGATTTGGTGAAAAATCCATTTGGGAGCAAAATGAGTTTTGGTTGAGGCATGGTTGTGAGTTATGGAAATCAATTAGTGAGTTGAGATATATGTTTTGGAAGCACATTTGCTTTAAGGTAGGATCTGGGAGAGATCAGATTCTGGGAGGATAGATGGGTGGGGGATGCTTCCATGAAGGTGGTCTTCAAGTCCTTATATATGGTTTAGCTTTAGATCCTAATGGTTTGGTAGTGGACTCGTTTGATTTTTAGAAGAACATTTGGATTCCTAGGCTTCGTAGAAACCTAAATGATTGGGAAGTGGATAAGATGGGTAGGTTGTTAAGTATGGTTGATAAGATTAGGCAGAATTCTAGGATGTTGGATGATTGGGAATGGGTTTTAAATAGGAAAGACAAATTTTCTTCCAAATCCTTATATCTGGAGATGGTTAGTGATAGGCCCTAGATGTTCCCCCATAAGAGAATTTGGATCCAAGGTATTCTTTCTAAAGATTCATTTTTCTTATCGACTACTTTATTGGATAAAATCCTCACCTTGGACCACTTGCAAAGTAGATGGTGGAATTTGGAAAATAAGTGTTGTTTTTTAAGGAGGAAGAATCGGTGGATCATCTATTTGTTCATTGTGCCATGACAAATGTGATTTGGGGTTTCTTTCTCTCTCATCTTTGGGTTTCCTAGTATTTTCCTAACCTTTTTCATGAGCTGATTTTAGGGTGGTGGATCAAAAATTTGGATGGTCTTCCCTCGGTCATTTGGTCAGCTCTTCCGGTGGTGTTCTATTGGGGTTTGTGGAAGGAAATGAACTCTAGGATTTTTTAGGGCAATTAGAAGAATTAGGTAGAATTGTCCATTTCTATCTATCGATCTTTGTTTGATTGACTTTCTATTATAGCGGATTTTAAGGAAAGGGATTGGGGGTCTATTTGGTGTAAAGATCTATAATGTTGTTTTGTTGGTTGTTTTGTTCATGTTTCTTTTCTTCTTCTTTTTCTTCCTTTTCATGTTGCCTGTTCTTTTCACATGCTTGGTGATGTTGTCTTTTTTTGCCTTCTTTTGAATAAAGTTTGCTTTTTTACCTCTCAAAAAAAATAGTTGGAGTAGTGTTTACCAAAGGTTCTCTCCTCTATATCCCATACCAAAATTCTTGCAAAAACCATAATCTAATAGATAATGCAGCTTAAATATTATTCTTCTCACAAGAAAAGTTTTTGGGGGATCTTGTTCAGTATGATATTTATCAAAGGGGAAATGTGTGAACCATAGAGCCATGAAAACTATTCAATTAGTTCAATCTCAATAATCTTCATCCACAAAGATTGATAGTCTTTTTTAGATAATTCAAAGATTGATAGTATTAAACCTAGCTTTATTCTGATTATGGAATTTGGTGCATCATCAGTGGACAAGCTTATCCCATCACATACTCAATCAGTTCTTTCACCTTCAAAGAGAAATTTAGGATACGCATGATCTTGCATAACATTAATAGCATCTTCTCTTGCAATATTCTTGATCACGCTTACCATTAAAAAGAAGTTCCAATCACATGATTAATCTTTTAAAATAAGTTGATAAACCAGGGTCTATCTTAAGATTCAGTTTAACAGATCAAAACCAATAAGATTGGGAAAAAAATTCAAGCACTGCCATTCTAGAACAACAAGAAACAAGAATAAAGGTTGAGTCATATAAATATTTGGAGATAGCACAACTGAGATGTTGAAAAGTGTTACTCACGAATTGAATGCTCATAAATGGTCAATTAGGAGTTTTGAGTATATATGAAATTTGGTGGATTACCAGCTAACAAAATTGATCTTAGCACCATCGGGGAAGCCATGTACCTCCTTCTCTGGCCCCAGTGTACCATCATCCATTAATTGATAGATCCCAATCCCAGTGTAGAATGACCTGAAGGTGAGTATTGACAACAGTGTTGACATGATAGCTTTAATTGAAGAAAACCATGTAAATAAATAAATCATATCAGAACTAAAAGAAATACTTCGACTGTACCGCTAGTGCTCCCCATTTTTTGGTCTTTAATAAATCTTTCCTTTTCTATTAAAAAAATGAGATCAACCATTTTATGGGTATTATCTAAGACGAGATGCTCATGCTGATCAATTTGCATTTTTAGGTGGGTAATCTGGTCCACTTTCCTATTTTGTTTGGACAACCAAAAGACTGCAACATATGGATTGGCCTATTTACCTGCTCATACAACTGTAACCATACAAACAATGCATGGAAAACTGGTATGTGTGGTCAGGGATTGGGTCTGACAATCCAGACATACCGACCCAAGTATTCCCCAAAATATATGTATATATAAGAACATAGGAACTTGTGTAATGTATACGTCTATGTGTATATTCATTGAAAGAAGTTTATAATTTCCTCATTACTCACATCCGACTCCTAGTATTGCATTTTCCATCAATGCGAATACCAGCAAGCTTTTCTTCAGGTCTTGCTAGTTCCGACAGTGGAGGCAAAGCTCTGCGCTTGAGGAATAGTATTTTATCCCTCTGTGGAGAAAATGACAATGCTGGAAGAGGTGGTGCATCAACGATATCTTTAATTTCTGGAGGAGGAAGACGGTATCCACCACCCAATGAAGAATTTTCTGCATCATGTAGAAGGGGGGAAAAGGGTCAATAAGATAATAAGTACAATTAGATGTATAAAACTTAATTTAAGAAACAAATTGGGAATCATACATAGCATAATAAATGAATTCGAATATTTCATCGGTAACTATTTATAAGAATCTTTGTGGTGTTAAGAGTTGTAATTTCTGTTTTGTTGTTGGTTAGTTGTTTCTTTTTTGTTCTGCTTGCTTTCTTTTCTTTTCTTTTCTTTCTTCATCTTCTTGTGTTTTGTTGTTCTGCTCTTTTCAATAAAGTCTCATTTTACCTCTCAAGAAAAAAAAAATTTATTTATAAGATCTGAGCTAGACTTTCTTGAACCATTTGCCATATTTTTCTCTGATCAATGATCACAATCATCCAAGCAGCTTTAGCCCAGCAGATCTCCTAGGTACAACAATGGAGAATCCAACACCCCCCACATGTTGGCCATGTGTGCAAGACAGGGTTGAAAGGGATGGCTTTTATTTTCCTAGCAAACTAGATAGAATGTTGTAGTGTATATTCCTTGATAGATACAGTAGACTGTAAGAATACATTAAAGATAGTAAACCAATATTTGAAACAAATAGTAATGAATATCACTATGAAAGGCATGAATGACACATGTTTGGTAAAGTTAAAGTTTGTTTTGCAATGAAGATCCGTATAACTTAGCAAAGGAATAGATAAAATTTAACTTTTGATGGACGTAGTAGACTATTGGAGCCTCAGATAGTATCTTCAAAACCCTTGAAGAAAAGACTGAAGAATTGATTAGATTATTAGAAGTTTGTCCACACATACAATCCATTTGAGCATAAAGATATCCATAAACATCTAGCTCTTTGACTGGCTTTCAGGCATACATCCACTTAGATTAAAGTTCCCATTAACAAGTTATAACCTCCCTTCAATATAATTTCACTACATTTAGATCCATTGATACTTATATCCAGGCATAATAGGGCTTTTTTGTGTAAATGGCTATGGAGATTTGGAATGGAAAGAGAGAGTCTTTGGCATAGTGTGGTGGTTGCAAGATTTGGTGAGCTTTCGAGGTGGGAGGGGAAGAATGCTAAAGGGCAGCATGGTTGTGGGATTTGGAAATCGATTCAAAAAATCTCGGAGTTCTTCTGGAAATTTATTAGATTCAAGCTTAGCTCGGGTAGTGAGATTCACTCTTGGGAGGATACTTGGGTTGGTGAGACCCAGCTTAAAGATTTGTTTAGGGCTTTATACCTTGTGGCTATTGATTCAAGGGTGGTTGTGAGAGATTATTTTGACCCTTTGGGGAATTACTTGGATGCCTCGGTTGAGTAAGAATTTATATGAATGGGAGATTGGAGAGTTGTGCAGGTTGTTGGGTCTTTTGGAGAACATGAGACCGGACCCTATCACGAGGGATGGTTGGGAGTGGTGTATCTTGAAGAACGGTTGGTTCACTGTTAAATTTCTTTATTTGGTCTTAAGTAATCTCAATTCTTTGGGTTTTCCTTACCAAAGCATTTGGATCCCGGACATTCCCTCAAAAGTTTCCTTTTTATTTGGAATGTTGTTCCAGATAAAATCATCACTTTGAATTATTTGCAGAGCAATGGTTGGAATTTGACTAATAGATGCAATCTTTGTATGAGGGAGGAAGAGTCGATTGATCATATATTTTTGTGCATTTTATCATCACTCATAGGGTTTAGTGTTTCTTTCTTTCTCATCTTGGTATTGCTTGGGTTTTTCCTAACCATTTTAGTGTTTTGATCTCGGGTTAGTGGACTTGCGGGTTAGAGGGGATCTCTGTGACCATTTGGGCGTTCCTTCCGGGGGTCATTTGTTGGGAGATCTAGAAGGAAAGAAACTTGAGGATTTTTTAGGACAAGAGGAGGGTCCATAGCAACTTGGTTTTACATATTTATAGAGCTGTGGATGTCTACGGAACGCTTTGTGGTGTAAGGAGTTGTAATTCTTTTTTTTTGTGGGTGCTCTCAGGTCTCTTTTGATTGTGTTCCCTCACCATCTTGGTGATGCTTTGCCTTGTTTTTTTTTCTTCGGTTGTTTCTTTTTCTTCGGTATTCAATAAAGTCTTGCCTTTTATCTCTTAAAAAAAAAAAAAAAACTCATTGATTGATTCCACTACACAACAGACATCCTATCCACAACTCTCCTTTAAAACTAACAACTGTCAAAAACAAATAAATCTCATGCCAAGATTAACTGACTGAAAGTAAAGCAGATCATATATTTAAGAAAACTCAAAATTTCGACCACCAAACTACTGGAAAAAAATTCCCAGATAATAAAAAGAAAGAGAAAAAGAAAAGGCTATATTGATTTTTTTCTGAGTACCTTCATCTTCGATTGCAGAAGATGAAACAGACCCATTAGAGCCTCCCCCACCATCTTCAGCAACAGCAGCTCTAACAGGGACGAGATTTAGAAATCTGAAGGAAGCCATGTTGCTCTTCATGGGTTTTATAGTGTTTCTGGAACGAGTTCTGAGAAACCCAGATGAGCGGATTGAAGGACACGGAGAAGGGAGAGTTGAGAGAGGAGGTGAGAAGGAGGAGAGAAAAGAGAAACGATGATAGATTCTGTGCAGGAGCATGATAATCGTAGTATAAAATATCCACACCGAATCAATCAATTATGATTAAAAGGTGACAACACCCCTCGATGAGGCCGAGACTGGAGATGTGAGGTGGAGACTGGAGAATCTAATCGGAGATAGTCCGTGCCTCAAAGAGTGCGGACGAGCCTACCTTGTGCACATGATATCTTACTCTGTGTGCACATAATGTCCCAAGACCCAATGGAAATGGAGATGCTTTAGAAAAGGAAGCAGGGCTTTTTTCTTCCTTTCTTTGGGCAACGTTGGTGTGACAGGCACGACTGTGGTGCATCATGCTGACCTGCACCAAGAGGAAAAGGCTGAGTTTGGTAACTCTCCCAAATTTCATCCAATTCCTGATTCTTGATTTCACCAAGAATGCATTAGAGTGAATTCCAGAATGAGAAACATGTTTGGTCCGGTATAAGAGACAAATTGAAAAAATAATAATAATCTTAATGAAAATAATAAAAATGTTCAAAGATTATGATAAAGATATAATAGAATAAGTTAAAAAAAA
>JAOXJP010224928.1:0-25577 GCA_025762735.1 Platanus orientalis | reverse complement strand
GGAGAGAGAGACTATCGGAGAGGGAGGGAGAGATGCGTCGGGGAGAGAGGGAGGAGGGAGGAGGAGTATTTTGGGGAGGGGTAAAAATGGTATTTTTTTGTGTGGTGAGGATTTTTGGGGGTGCCAATAGCCTCTCCCTTTTGGTTGTAATACGATGTGTGAGGTTTATTTACAGTAAGACCCTCATTTAATCACTTCATAAATTAATCTTTTATTAACTTTATATCTTTATATCTAATACCTTTATAAATTTATTAATTAGTAAGTTAATACCTTAATATTTCAATAACTTTACATCAAAATACTTCAATATCCTAATAATTTTATTAATTAATAACTTAATATTTTCAAATATGTGTATATATTATGTTATTAGTTGGAGTTAATAATGAAACAAATTAATTTAAATTAATTTTAACAAAACCTTTAATAATTCAATGTATTAAATTATATAATAGTAATAACAACAACAAACAAACCTTATCCCAACTATTTGGGGTCGGCTACACGAATCATGTTCAACCATTTCACTCTATTTAGGGCCATACTTGCTGTTAAATTACAAGTTGCCATGTCCCTCCTTACTACTTCAATCCAAGTTAATTTTAGCCTTCTTCTAGTCCTTTTAGCACTGTCAACTTGCATTGTCTCACTCCTCCTCACTGGTACAATCATTGGTTTTCGTTGCACATGTCTAAACCATCTAAATCAACTTTCCCTCATTTTATCACTAATTGGTGCTACACCTAAGCTCCCACAAATAGATTCATTCATAATTCTATCATTTCTAGTCTTGCCACTCATCCATCTTAACATCCTCATTTTAGCCACACTCATTTTGTGTATATGTTGTTTGTTAGCTGCCCAACATTCCGCTCCATAAAGCATGGTTGGTCTTATAACAGTCTTATAGAATTTTTCCTTCAATTTTAGTGATATTCATTTATCACACAACACTCCAGAAGCGCTTCTCCATTTCAACCATCCCACTCTAATTCTATGAGCAACATCGTCTACAATATCTCCTTTTTGCATGATTGAACCAAAATAACAAAAATGGTCATTCAGATGTATCTTTTAGTTATCAATTCTAATTACTCCCTCATTTCTACTCCTATTTTTTTTACTAAACTTGCATTCCATTTATTTTGTTTTAGTCCAGCTTATCCTAAAACCATTTGATTGTAAAACATCCCTCCGTAGTTCTAACTTGGCATTTACCCCCTCTCTAGTCTCATCAATTAACACAACATCATAAAAAAATATCATACACCATGGCACTTCTTCCTATATGCGCCTAGTTAACTCATCCATAACTAAGGCAAAAATGTATGGACTTAATGATAACCCTTGGTGTAAGCCTACTGTGATTGCAAACTCACTTGTCTCTCCCCCGATTATCCTAACACTAATTATCGCTTTATCATACATATCCTTAACTATGTCAATATATCTACTTGGGAGTTGGGACTCCTTTTTTATCCAAAACCCATCAAATGATCTCTCTTGGTACTCAATCATGTCTTTTTTAGGTCAATAATGAAGATCTTTCTTCTTTTCTTTATACTTTTTCATCAATCACCGAAGCAAGAAAATAGTTTCAGTTGTTGATCTCCTAGGCATAAATCCAAATTGATTTTCAAACATTTTAGTTTCACGTCTTAGTCGATGTTTAATCACTTTCTCCCATAGTTTTATTGTACGGCTCATAAGCTTGATCCCATAATAATTGGTGCAATTTTGAATATCTCATTTGTTCTTGTATATAGGGACTACAATATTTTTCATCCACTCATCTGGCATTTTTTAGATCTAATGATCTTGTTAAAAAATTTAATTAATCATGATAAGCCATTGTCTTCCATACATTTCCAAACCTCAATTGGGATACCGGTCTTTCCTAATGCCTTTCCTATCTTCATTTTCTTCAAAGCCTCTTTAACTTCCATCATTGTAATCCTATGAAAATATCTATGATCCATAATCTTCTCTATTCTACTGCTTCCTAAATCGACGTTCCTTATATGATCCTCATTTAATAATTTTTTTAAAATAACTCATTCACTTTTCTTTAATCTCTTCATCTTTTACTAAGACTTTTTTATCCTCATTTTTAATACATCTAACATGGCCTAGGTCTCTACATTTCCTATCCCTTATTCTCGCAAGTTTATATACAGCCATTTCACCCTTCCTAATACTTAACTTATGATAGAGGTCATCATGTGCCCTGAATTTTGCATAGCTTACAACTTTCCTAGATTGGTTTTTAGCATTTTTATATCTTTCTAGGCTTTTTCTGTTTTTAGTCTTCTGCCAATTCTTATAACATCTTTTATTTCTAAAGGTTTTTTGGACTTCATCATTCCACCACCAGAATTAGATGGTTGCACTTTTCCTTTAGATTTGCTAAGAACCTATTTTGTTACTCTTTTAATGTAACCAACCATTTTATTCTATATGACATTTATATCTTCTTCCAAATTCCATTTTCCATCGTTTTTCAATTTGTTTCTAAATTTCACTAATTTTTTTCATTTTTTAAGTCGCACCATCTAATTCTTGTGTAATTCATTTCTCATTTCTTTTTTCTTTTTTTTCATCTTTTAATACGAATATCTAACACCATTAGCCTATGTTGTAATTGATTAAAAATTACATGTTTCAAAACTTTTCATAAAATTTGCAATATTTTGAAACGAAATATCAAAATTTCCTTGAAATTTCTATAATTGATTTGGACGAAATATTCTTTGAAATCAAAATTTTGAACCATGACAGCAACCATCATTCCAAATTTTCTTGGAAAGTGGTATACGGAGGACAATCACATTTGTTGATAGTGGTAAAATGAAAGGTTGAGATTAAATAATACTAATAATGTTATGTGATGAAGAAATGTCTATAGTGTGTATGGTAAATGATAAGTTGGCATGTGTTGTGTTTGGGGTTAAAAACGTCCAAAAAAGTGTTCAAATGAAAAGGTATGTGTTAAAAAAAAGACATCAAATTCAAAAAAAGCATCATGTGTAAATCAATAGAACACTTATAGAGGTCTGTGTCAAAACAGGCAGTCATTCTTGTCCAATGCGTACCAGCTTTCCTGTCTACTTAGTGCAGGGCTCGATGTTACTAGGCTCCTAGCCTTACCCAACTACTCAAAGATGATTGACATCCAAGATGATGGATTTTGTATTCAGACCCGGAAACAATTACATCTCCCATGCAAATGACCAATATAACTCCAGGATGTGACACGATCTTTGATAAAAAGGTATATTACACAGGTGCTTATTCATTGTGTATATACTGTAATACCCTCTTTTTTGACCATGTGCATTGATTTAAACACCTTTTGTGAGACCACATGTCATGCACTAATTGGTAATGGAGTAGTACCTGCTGATTCAAATGGAGATGATTCAAAATCCACTTGGAGACCAAAATAATAATAATAATAAATAAAGAAATAGGAAATTAAACCATCTCTAAATTGACTAGAGTGAATTTTCTCTATTTCCAATGAGTGCATGACACAAGGCTTAATATTAAGGCATGAGAATGTTCTGGCCAGAATTTGATGTCCAAATAGTAGCTTCAAACCACATTCTCTGGATTCTCTTCCAGAATCAAGAAAATGGATTTTGGAGATTCTTTATATTTTTTGAAGCAGAATGTTGTTTGGCAACGATTTCTAGAAAATGCATTTTTGCTAGATGAGACCAAAATTTAGCATACTATTGAATATATACAACCAATAATCATAAAAAAAAAAGTGTAATTATCATTGTTTTGAGAACCGAACCAACCAGACCAGGCAGTCCAACCTGGTTTAACCGCTCACCCAGTTTAACTGAAACTAGCTCCCTAAACAATTTTATAGAAGCTCAAAACTATAAGGTGCCAAAATCCACACATGTATAATTGACAAAACTAGCCAAAACTAATGAATACTGACCTGTTTTTATGAACCCAGTTTTAATAAAGCCAATCATTTTTTTTAACAAATTAAGAAAAAAAAATTTAGAAATGTGTCTTTCCAAAGTATAATCAAACTTTTCAAGAATTGTTTTATTTTTTTGATATTTTATTACATTTTTTGGCATGTCTAAACATAAAAAATCCGGTCATAACCCTTCTAATACATTATGATTTTTGGTATTTTATTATATATATTTTACTTATGATTGAAGCGAATTATAATTAGATCATGTAAATGATGGTTGAACCTGATTACCTGAACCATTCGCCTTATCAGGTTGATGGCTGGTCCGTTTCTCAAAACTATGGTAATTATCATGTAGTTCAATTCTGATATAGTAACCAAAATCTATCCGTAAACTAGAGAGAATAAGGGGTAACTTGGTGAATTTGTGTGAAGAGGTATTTTGGTAAATTAACAAATTTCTGTTTCAACAAGGTTGTTATTTTCTTATCATCTTTTCATCTGAAGCTTTTCCTTTGATATGGATGTAAGGAATCAAGAAGTTATAAGTAAAGTTGTTATTCGTATCATCTTTTCATTTAAAGCTTTTCATTTGATGTGGATGTAAGGAGTCAATAAGTTATAAGTTCTCACACACGAAGCCAAACAATTCACTTTGTTTTTATTTTTGGCACTATTATTTTTAGTGCCAAAAAATGTTGCTAGAATGTGATATTTGGAGTTATTCTAAGAATGCATTCCATGCAACCAAATACTATTTTATCATTTTTTAGATTTTTTGGAACTAAAAATGAATAGAGTGCATTCTTTGGATGGTTCCCAAGCGGACCCTTTGTCTTTTTATTTCCCCAATTTCTTAAAAAGGTTAATGAACGCTTCCTCTCCTAAAAATCTTTCTCCTTAAAATCGATTCTACTCTCACCTTCTTTCCATAACCCCACGTTAATATGCCTCTTCATACGTCTTCTCTCTCAAACAGTAGCTTCAAGCCCCTTCCTATCTCCATCTCCAACGCTTCCACCCGAATAAATTAATGGGTCATTCTTTTCTTAAGGTTTGTAATTTTCATTTTGATTTCCTATTTTCAATATTTTTTTCACCAGTCTCTCCCTTTCTTTCTTCACCGATCTCTTGACCCTGTTAATGCCTACACTATGATCGTTTTTTGGGTAAAGGGGAAATATTAGAAAGTTTTGATTTCAGTAACAAAGAAAGGGAAAATACTTACACCAGCAAGAATCTGTCCCTTCGACTTTTGATTTTCGCGAATCAGAGAGCAATTTGGAGAGTAGAGGTTTCGGGAGTTTGGGAAGTTTGCGAAGCAAGTGATTAGTGTGCAATCTTCTCTTACCTTGGGTTTTGTCTCGCAACATTGGGTTGACACTTGCTTGGTAAGTGTCGCTTTTCTTTTGTCAAAAGTTCAGTATCTTTTTCTCATCTTACTCAAAATCATGTAGTTGCAAAGAAATTAATGGACTTATGAGGCATACTTGGATGCATGTATACCACCACTGTAATTGTTTAAAAGATTAATCATGTAGGCAAAGGAGGGTTAGATGCTATGTAATAAGGATACTCCATTTTATGAAACTATGTTGCATTAGACGTTGTATTAATGTGTCATATATGGTATATGCTACTTTTTTTTTTTTTTTTTTTTTAGAGAAAACATATTTTATCATATATTTTACTTTACTTGGCCTAATCATGCAATTTTTTGTTATATATGATTCTTTAGGTCTGTAGAGAAGTCTTTAGATTCTCTGTTATGTTCCTTTGTTTTTTAATCTGTTAAAAAATGGGATATTTTCTCTAATGCATTGGCTGGAATTTTTTTACACTTTTTATTTTTTATTGTGGTGGTTAAAGTGTTTCATGTTCCTACATCTGGGTTGTTCATAGGTAGGGTACTTATTGGAATTTTTTTTTTCTATTTGAAGTTAGTTGCCCAATTTGCAATCAATAGCTTTTCATTGTGTTCCTCCAATTTTTCATAACACATTGCACAACCAATACAATAGCCCTGGGTGGATGGTAATGGAGGCAGTGGTGGAGCAAGGAGGTGAAATCCACACGCGATGGAGTAAAAGAGAAGGACTTTTTGTAGAGGAGATTCAACAAAAGTACTTTCTTTTGGTTAACAATCTATCCATTTGTATCTTGACTTGGGTTTTATTTGAATGCCATAAACACTAGATCACCTACCACCTTGAAACTCTAGATTGCATAGAATTACATGTTCATATTTAAACCCTTACCTATGAAATATTTGTCCTATGGCCCCGGCCATCAATTGTCTTATAAGATAATACACTCAGGTATCAATTGTCTTATAAGATAATAAATGAAATACATTTAAATATTCCCCAACAGATTCGTCGTAGTTGAATTATAGGAGTCCTTTTTTAAAATAATGTTAGTTTGTTCTCTAAATATATTACTGGTGAACAGAAAACGTTACCCATTTTTGAAACGGCTTATCTAAAAAGATTAAAAATATCCCAATGAATGCCTTTTGTTAGGAGGTGGCTGCAGCATTGCCTATCCCTGAGGAAGTATGGAGGTCTCGGTTTGAATTCTTGGAAACATTTGCTTACAAGAGGATAAATGTTACATTCTCAGTTAGCATTCAGTATATGTATTGGTATCCAACAGTCTAACATCTATCATGTAGGTACATATCCATTGGATCAGACCACTCAATGTAGCAGCACTTCATGGATAAAAACTATAAACATAAATAATAAATGCCCATTTACATGTGATCTTGGGAGAAAACCAAATGATGGAACATTCCAGTTTGTGAAGTATAGAAGGCAATAAATGGTTGTGGCATGTACATTTTGATTGTCTTCCCCATGTTCACATGGTGCCATCATGGCATTCCACAAGACCATGCTTTCTACAAGTCCATCTATAATGGCTCAATATCCTCTACGATACCCCCTTTGTACAATACCCCATGAGGCAAGACACAAGGGGGTGATGGGACATCCCAAAAAGAGAATGAACAAAAATTCTAGCAAGAGGGAGAGAAGAGAGAACACCGAAGAGGAGGAAAGGGAAAAAGGAAGAAGAGAAGAAAGGACATTGGAGAAAAAGGAGAAGGATATGGTGGACTCACTGCTGCACGATATCAAGGGAAGAAGAAGGGGTTTTAACCCTAGTTGGAGGGCAACAACCTTAATCCCATATAATCTGTAAGCGGTTTGAGTTATCCCCTCTGGCTCATGAATTTGAATATGTTTATTTACATATGGTGTAGATTTTAGCTTTTCTTTTGTAAATTTTTAAAGTAAAGGTATTGAAATTTGTTAAAAATTTTGGGACGTTACCCTTAAATGAAAAAATAGCTTAAAACCATGAAAGATCAAGGTACTTGCTTTGCTGGGATTTACATCCCTATGTGAGTGTATTTAAGCTATAACCTAATGTATTAAATTAGGCTTTTATGATTGGGCCAGAAAAATTAGGGATTTCATCCCAAGATAAAGAAACCCTAAACCTTTAGAATGTAAAAGGGTTAATGAGAATTATTTCCCCATTTGGGGATAAATTGAAAATTGTTAAGGATAATGTAGGAACCCCTTTTCAAGCTAAAGAGATGTTTTCAAGAAAAGAAAATTTTTGAGAAATTATTTTAAATAATGAGTTAAACCCTAAAAGTTTTCAAAGAATTAAAGATGTTGTGTTTTGTAGCAAATATTCTAGTACGAATAACAAGAAAAATAAAATAGAAATAAGATCAAAGCACAGAAAAAAAAAATAAGAGACACCAAGATTTATGTGGTTTAGTGATGTGCCTGCGTCCATGGGAGAAAAACAATCTTTTTCACTATGTAATGTGAAAATTCCATGCAAGAATATGTGTAATTCCAAACCCGAAAACCCACACCAAAACCCTTGTACACCATTGCTCTCTCTTAGCCTCTCAAAACCCTGAGAAGAAGAAAATCAAAGAAAAAGACCTTCTTCCCATACAGCTACCTCCTCTTGATCTTTTCCTAATTCAAAATTAGGGTTTCTACCACTTATGCGGTCCACTACGACTCACCTTATGAGGAGTCCTCTTTTAAATCAAACTCAAGCCCCAACCATTAGATCTTATGAGATCTAATGGCTATGGTTGAAAGGAAAGACAAATATGACAAATCTCCACCTTGACTTTATTTTCAGCCCCTTAGAAGTTCACCTGTAGTTGTTTTTGTCTTGTATCACATTGCAACACAATTCCTTAGTACCATACCAATATATGATGTAACTCAACACCTCCTTTGCTTAAGTTGCTCCACCCCAATTGGTAAGCGTGGTTCCACCAACCTTCAACAATGAACTAGATTGGTTAAGTCCAAGCAATGCTTAAACTTCTCTGTAGTAATTGGTTTTGTCATCATGTCAGCTTCATTGTCATTAATATGAACCTTCATCAACTTTATCCTTCCGTCTTCAATTAAATCTCGTATCCAATGATACCTCACATCAATGTGCTTGGTTCTAGAATGATAAACCTAATTTTTTGCCAAGTGAATGACACTCATACTGTCACAATACAACATCAACCTTTCTTGCTTCAATTCAAGTTATGTGACTAAACTTGTCACCCACAAAGCCTCCTTGACACTCTCAACGGTTACTATATATTCTGCCTCAGTGGTGGATAAGACAGTTGTTAGTTGTAATAAGATTGTTTTCCAACTAATAGGCCCACCTGTGCGCAAAAGTAAAGAGATACCATGTTATAGACCTCCTTTTGTCCAAGTCACTTGCATAATCAGTATCAACATAACCCACAACCTATCTTGTTCTTTTATGTTGTTCAAATAAAATATCAAAATTCATTGTACCTTTTAAGTACCTTATAATCCACTTTACGACATTCCAATGCTCTCTACCTGGATTATCCATGTACTTACTTAAAACTCATTTCTTAGAATGTGAGAGGGATTGGGAATAGGGAAAACTTATCTCTTAGAATGTGAGAGGGATTGGAAATCCCTGATAAGAGAGCAGTAATTAAGCTAAATATTTCCAATGTGATCTTGGATATTTTGTGTTTACAGGAACCTAAAATTCAGTAAATGAGTGATGGTGTGGTTAAGGAGGTGTGGGGCTTGAGACCGTGCAAGTGGTTGGTCTTCCCTTCATGGGGGGCTTCGAGGGGAATTCTCTTGATATGGGATATGGATAGAGTTGAGGTTTTGAAGCATGAAATTGGGGCTTATTCCATTGTTATTCGGTGCCGGTTGAAATCGTTAGTGGTAAATTGGGTGTTCGTTGGGTATATGGCCCAGTTTAAGGTGATGAAGTTGATGCTTTTTTTATTGAGTTAGATGATATTAAAGCTCGTTGGGATTTACCATAGTGTATTAAGGGGATTTCAACTTGGTTAGGTTGCCTGGGGAGAAAAATGAGACTGCAAGATGGGATACCGGCATGAAAAAATTGGTGATTTTATTGATAAGTGGCAGCTCATGGACTAGCCTCTTAAAGAGGCTAAGTTCACTTGGTCTAATTTCCTAAGTCAAGTTTCCATGGGCAGGCTTGACCATTTTCTTTATTGCGGGGATTGGGAAGATTTATTTTTAGACTATTCTCAAGTTGCCCTTCCTAGAGTGACTTTGGACCTTCTTTTTTTTTGGGATAAATTTTCGGACCATTTTCCAATCATAACGGATTGGAAGAGATTGATTAGAGGCCATTTCCCATTCAAGTTGGAGGAGATGTAGTTCTTTGAGGTAGCTTTTATAGAGGTTATGGAGGTTGAGTGGAAAAGTGGGGTGCATTCTGGAAATCTAAGTAGGATCTTTGCTCTTAAATTAAAAGTCTTGAAGTTCAAGCTAAAAGCCTAGAATAAGAATACAGGTAACTTGCTTAAGTCTAATTTAGAGGATTATCAGAAGAAAATTAGAGAGTTGGATTTGTTGGAAGAGGAATGGTTGTTATCTCCCCAGGGAGTTGGTGATAGAGAGAGAAAGAAAAATGAGTTTATTATGTTTTCTATTAAAGATGAAACGTTTTGGAGGCAACGTTCTAAGGTCACTTGGTTGAAACAATGAGATAAGAATACTATTTTTTTCTTCTTCATAAAGTGGTATCTCATCAAAGAAATTCAAAAGGAATCTATTGTGTATATCTAAATGAAAGATGGTCTCAGGATCAAGGGAAAATTAAGAGAGAAGTGAAAGATTTTTATTAGAAATTGTATATGGAAGATCATGGCGTTAGGCCGAGACTGGATAGGATGGAGTTTGAGTGTATTTCTGAGATTGAGAGGAAAGTGTTAAAGAAGTTGTTCTTAGACGATAAGGTTTAAAAAGTTATTTTTGCTATGAAAGATGACAAGTCAACTAGCCCAAATGGTTTCTTCGTCTCCTTTTATAAAAAATGTTGAGATATTATTAAAGTTGACTTAATGAAAGTGTTTGAGGAATTCTATCATTCGAAAAAGTTTTAGAAACATTTGAACAATATTTTCATCACTCTAATTCCCAAAAAAACATGATGCAAAAGAGTTAAAGAGAATTTTTGGGATTCACACCGCTATATATATTTTTGTACATTTTTTTTTTTTGGTAAAGAGTTTTTAAGAGTTCTTTGGATTTTGAGTGGAATTTTGTTATGAGATTTTGAAAGAATTTTTTATGCTTTATAATTTTTATTATAGTGAAAGTTTTTAATTGTCTCCATCCACCCGTGGGTATAGGTAATTTTGCCTAATCACATAAATTTCTTTTATTTAATTCAAATCCAATCCATTTTGTCATAACAAAAAGAAAACGAGAGAAAAAGTGGAATAACTTGGATTTGATAAGACTAAAAAATACAAATAATAAAAAAAATTGATTTGACAGCAAATACGGCTATAGTTCAGAGTAAAATGACATTACAAGATTTATGTAACCAACCCCGAGTAGTTGGAATAAGCTATGATATCATCCATTATCGTTGAATAGAACTTAAAAAAAAAAAGAAAAACAGTACGCTTTAAAAAAACAACATTAGAAAGAGTAAACATTTTCTATCAAATACGCTGAGATCTTGGCAGTTGCCACCCTCACTATTGTGCAGATCGAAAGCCAAGTGGGCTTGAGGCATTAATTCAAACTTACCTAAGGTTTTAAGAAGTGTGTTGATCATTCGGAAAAATAGAATGATTGTCTGTATTGAGACAGACCTCTAACCGCGTGCCAATTGATTGACACATGATGTGTTTTTGAATTTGAAGTTTTTTATTGACCACCTATTTTTTCAACTGAATACTTTTTTAGACCCTTTTACCCCCAAAAACAACATGTCAGTTTATAATTCACCGTATACACTACAGAGGCATTTTTATCACGGAACATTTGCTTCGAAAAGAAAAACCCAGTGAAGAACCCGCTTGTGTACTCCAAATCAACTTAAAATTATGATATTAATCAACAGAACAGTTTCTTCCTTCTTTCAATTATGAGTTTTTTGCCATTCATTGCATGCTAGGGTTCATCCTGTCCGTGCAAGGAAAAGTTACAGATATAAATAATTAAAATCTAAAGAGTCCATAAATTATAGTCTCGCATTAACATATCACAATCACAATAGATACGAGGGGAAAAAAAAAAAAAACCAAGTGACATTTTAATAAAAGGAAAGATGATCATTATCCTTTAATAAAACTCATCATCATATCCCGTAGGTGTGGGAAACAATCTACTTTTATCTCCCCCTTTCTCAAGCAACATTAGTTCAATATGTACTCGTTCTTTGGAGAAGCCTTGACCATTTCTTACAATATAGTCATGGAAAATAAGATGTAGAAACTATCTTCATGTTATTGATGTCATCAGGATTTCGAGGAGAAACTAATACCAAAGACTTGAGTTAAACAGCCTTCTCTAAAAATACTTTCACTAGTCTCCTCTCAGCTTTTCTCCCTGGTAATTATTAATCTAAATTGTACGAATCACACCAAAAAGTATAATTTTCTTCCAACGGTTTCAAGTACCAGGTGTTATATGAGAGCTGAAATTTTATATCCATATTAATTGGAATGCTGTTTTGCCAACTGTTCAACACAGCACGAAAATAAAGGGGGCAATTCTCCCAATTTGTATGCTTTCCGGTGCTCCCAGACACAAAGGCTGTGGTGTATAGGATGAAAACTGTAAAAACAGTTTTCAAAAAAGATATCACATGCCTGTTGGGAGCATGCAGGAGCCGACAAATTAGGAGTAGAACATTTGCTCCCTAAAATAAAATGGAAAGTACTAATCAATTAAAAAGACTAAGAAGGCATATCTTTATGAAAAGTTTTTCTAAGCAAGGGCATCTCGTATTTCTGAAGAAGCTACAGATTGAGCAAAACCGATATCTGTTAGGTATATCCATCTCAATTCTCAAGCTGCAACTCTTCCAAATTTGGGAATGAAATTGGCAATTTTTAGTAGTTGTACTCCTCAAAATCATCTATATACTAGGGAAAGCAAGAAATCCAACAGAATGTTCATGTAATCATTCCCTGGTCTCATTTGTTCAAAATAAGATAACCTGATGAAAGCACCCAACACAGAAGAGACATTTTGGAACGAATATCCATATAACCTATGACCAATGAAGAGAGGATCGGAGATGGGGAGTGAGGATCTCAATCTCATTAGCATAACAACATTCTATCACTCTCAAGCTCTTGAGTCGCAGGTTTGGACCCAAAACCTTGATTGATTTCAAATCAAAGCACTCTAGACGAGGACAGTGGTGATGGGTAATAAGGAAATACAAATATCACTAGGATTTGTTAGAGAGAGAAAGTATAAGATTATGGATGTTGATCTTGAATCAGACATTCTGCACACAACAGATTTGATGTCTTCTTGTTGTTTGAATCTAGAAGAAATTCTTGTGGTGGTGTGACCAATCCATTAAATAGATGTAGCGACTGATGGGTTCTCAAAGCTGTGAGAAATTGAGATTTCCACAACAGGTAATTTTCCCCATTTAATTTGACTGCAAGTAATGAATTCAGATTGGAAATAAATGATTGCAAGAACTGTGTTGACGAAGATTGCCCTGAAGATGATAAAGAACTTGTAGATGATGACATGTTTGAAAAGGTTGAAGGTGCAGATGCAGCCGAAGCATCAGAAGCCATTGTCATTGAAGCAGAAGCAGAATAAGATGGAGAAGAAGAAGAAGAAGAAGAAGGTTGAGTTGCAGAGAATCAAAATCAGAACAAGGGCATTATATATTGATCTCATACAAAAAGATTTTCTATCATGTACAATGCAATTCTCACTTTTCTGTTACAACAAATAACTATATTTATAACAGTCTATAACTACTTCAACTATTCTTTAACCGAACTAACTATTCCTCTATTTTGCAGGTATCCTTAACAGGTTCATCATTCAAATCCCATTAAAAAACCCATTGTTCTAAGAATTAACTTGACATGATGATCTTAATCATCTGATTTATTGCATTCTTTCATTCTTAGTGGTATTTTTTGTGTGCTATGAGCTCAAATCATTTGTGCAAAGATAGTTGATAAACATAAATGACTAAATCTAAAGAAAAGCCCATAAATAATTATCTAGCATCTAGATAAAACATTCAACATTTAAACCCTGTATAATATCCACTATGTGTGGGACTCAGTCTACTTTCATCTTTCCCTTGCTCGTATAGCACAATCCGAGCTTTTGATGATGCCTTCGGTAAGATAGATAGTTGGTCCTGGAGAAGCCTTAACTGTGTCTCACATGATTGCAATTGAGATTGAGATGTAGAAACCATCCCCATGTTATTGATGCCTTCTTCTTGGTAAGAACTCGTAAGATAAACTAAAACCAAAGACTCCAGATTAACAGCCTTCTCTATTAAAAATTTCACCAATAGCATCTCAGCTTTGCTCCCTTGGAAGTTGTTAATCTTAATTGTATGAAGACCATTAAAGATGCACTCGGAAGTCTCTTCTACAGGTTGCAATGAGAACAGTCCTGCTGAAATATTGTGGGGAGTAGTTGGAAGCTGAGATTTAATGTCAAAGCCAGAGAGATGGAATGGTTTGTTATTTTTTCATATATCCTGTTGACAGTACTAAAACTAAAACGGAATACTAACTAACCAAGTGTAAGGATTAAGAAGACTTACCTCTATGAATAGTTTTTCCAAGCAAGGACATCTAGCATGTTTGAAGAAGCTATATATAGAACCAAGATGCTCAAAGTAAACAAACAGGATCTGCAACTCTTTCATATTTGGGAAAGTAATTGGCAATTCATCGTTGTACCCAAATATATACATACACTAAGGAAAACAAGAATTAAGTTCCATGAGACTGGTAAAAGATTTTAAATGGAATTGAAAGGCTAGAGTTGACAGTTCACAATTTTACAAACATATTTACCATCAGAGGTCCACAGCAAATCGTTAGAATCGTGATGTGAGAGAGACTCATCAGAAGATTTAGAGCGGCGTGTTCATGTCCCGTTAGTTCAACACTATATGAATCGACGAAGGCGTCCACCAGAGCAGAGACATTATGGAACGAATATCGATGAAGAATAATACCACAGATATAGAAGGATTGGAGCTGTGGAGCGAGAATCTCAATTTCCCCAACATACCTACATTTCCCCACTTTCAAGCTCCTAAGTCGCAGGTTTGGACCCAAAACCTTGATTGAGCTCAAACCGAAGCAATCTCTCAGAGCTAGGCACTCGAGAAGGGGGCATTTTGATAGCACACTTTCGAGCGTATCGTCGGTGATGGCGACTTTCCTCAGCTGGAGAGTTACAAGGGAACTGAATCCAGCAAACTCCATTAAAGGATTAAAGTCACAGAAACTCAAATTCAAACGAGTTACAGAGTCAAAAGACTCACAACTAAAGAGGAAGATCGGCGATTCGATTATGGATTCTCTTCCCTTGTCGAACTCAAGATCGAGTTCTTGAACTCCCCTCGAAATTGCGAAATTTACCCATTCCTCAGCATCAGCTTCAAATCGATCTTCTAAAGGGAAAGAAATCCGAAACCTCTCGATCTTCTTCCCTTTGTGGAGTTGGATATAGCGATTAACGATGTCGACGAATTGCTCAGGCGTTTCAAGATTTGTGAACTCCTCGCCGAAGTCTAGAATGGTGGCATGGACCCAGAAATCCATCCACACGTCTCTTAATCTCCTTGATAAGACGCTTGTTCTTACCGCAAATTTCATCGGAAGTAGAGAGAGGATGAAACGAAGAACGCCCTCCGGTAAATCCTGTAAATCGACATGTCTTCCCATTTCCTTTCGTTTGATGCATACACAAAAACACGACCGCCTTGTCGGGTTTTGGGCGTCCCAAGTCCCAGCCTGGCTTACACGGCCAAATTTTCCATTATCTCAAAACCGTGAGGCACATCAAACATCACCCCTTTTAGTCATTTAGGTCCTTCAACTAATCCATTGATATGTCTCATGTGTACTGACTATTCAGTCGTTTCGGCATTCATGACATATACTCAAGCGATCCTGTTCATGACATATACTCAAACGATCCTAGAGTCTTTCACATTTCGCTTATATGCCCACCTAAGGCAATGACACTTTATTCGTGCACTATATCTTAGGCAATGACACTTTATTCGCGCACTATATCTTTTTATACAAGACCTTGCTCCCAAGTTTTACCATACCACCACCATAATTATTCAAGATCAAGTCAATATTTTGTCAAGCATAAGAACAAGGTTCACCTGAGCATACTAAGGCAACGAAATAGCCCACTCGGTTCCCTATGGGCTACCACTGTTGTATAATGTATGCTAGTAGCATCCGTGTGGGTTAACGTTATTACGAAAATTCCAGAAGGAAACATCACTGGGTACAAAAAACTATATTGTACCTTATTACGGAAATACCACCATGCCACATGTTAGGTCAATTGTGCTACACACTAGATCACCTATGCCCTATGCTTCGACATGTCCGTGATATCCTCCCTCACTTGTTTGGTTGACGCCTTGATCAACACGCCCACAACAAGTGTTTGTTTCGGTTTGCACACCTCTCCCCTCCCTCGACCACTATCGATCAACGCCTTAGTATCACACTGAATTCGGCTAGGATCCTTTATACACCACATACTCTATGACCTACCACGGTCTACCCCACACACACCAAGTGCTAAACTTCGGCTTGCACACCTGTCCTCTACCTCGACCACTATCGATCAACGCCCAGTACCTAACTGAACTCAGCTAGGATCCTCTGTACACCGCCTACTCAATGACCAACTCTGGTCTCCAAGATACTCCATGTGCCACCATGTGCAGTTCATCACACATAAACACCCCAATGTACACTGTTCGTCATGTATGTGCACGTTCCGTTGTGCACCACAATCCACTGAATCTTAGCATCTACAGCTTTAGACATCTTCTGAACACAGCTCAGCCAGCGAACAAACCCAGCCCAAGCTCCGCTTTGCCCTAGATATCAGCCCAACTTCGCCTTACCCCAAGGCACGATCCTCAGACCGCTTCACGCACCTCGTGCCTAAATGCTCAGCTTTCTCCAACCAAACTATGACTCATTCTATCGAGCCACGGATCTCTCCCCCGAGATCCCCTACCCATGCACCTCACAAGGTGTGTCTTGCAAGCCAACCGCAGTCTGTTGCGGCATGGTATTCCCTTTCACCGGGACACAAACCAATGTGAACTCGCCTCACCATGACTTGTCCACCCCAAACTGCCCTTGATTCTGATTCACAAGCTTTCATGCAGTCCCATACCTACTACGGCCCCCTACAAGTCCAACCAAGTTGCATCCAACATGGCCAACAACCCTGTCCGTTGTTCGAAACTGCCTTACACTATCCGTTGTGCAATGCCTCTTTTAAGGGCTTCCACTCATCTCTGTACTATCAATGCGGCAATCAACCCACACTGGCCTACAATCCATCCATAGGTCCTCTAACATTTTCATGTCATAGGACTCAGTCCGTCGAGCTCCCTTCTCTATAGCTAACACATCTTCTCCGGTGCTCTAAGCCAAACCATGTCTACCTCTACAGACTGTGCCAATGTAGCCATTAACCCACACTAACATTCACCAATAAAGCTCCTGCGTACACCGACCCTTCTCATGCTGGAACTCAATCCGTCGAGTCCAATGCGTGGCCAACAACCCTTATCTGATGCTCACAACCACCCGTGCCAAGTCACCTTGGTCTTCCATACCTCGTCTATAAGGTTTCCACTGATACTGCTCTGACAATGTTCTTCACCCTGTGCGGCATACTGACTCTCATTTGTATGAACCCTAACACTCAACCAACCAAGATAACAAAGCTCTCATCTGAACTTTGTCCACATCATTACCTCGAAAAAACAACCTCAATCGTGGCACACTTGCCCCTGTCGTCGCTTCCTCTACACACACTGTGGCTTAAGTGCTCCCCCACTTAAGCTTGTCACCATACCTCGGTCTCCCTGAACATCATTATAGTCCAGTTCAACCATCCTCTTATGTTGCTTCTCCAGTACCTCAATGTCTAATGTCTTCACCCCGAGAAGGCACCCATCGTTGTTTCCACTTTGTCTTCAATACATTGAAGGTCTTCCTATAGTTTGCCATAAGCTATGCTCAAATCACTGTGCCACCCTAGTACCTCGGTCTTCCTTACCTTCACCCTGAGTAAGCATTGTCCAATACTGCCCTCAAACTAACACCTGTGTTGCCCTAGTGCCTCGGCACCCTGCCTTTACCCTGAGCTAACACTTCATCCCAATCAATGTGTCACTCCAGCACCTTAGCATCCATTGCCTTCGCCCTGAGCCAACACTAAGTCCATGTCACTGTGTCACTCCAACACCTCGGCATCCATCACCTTCACCCCGAGCCAACACTTAGTCTCTGTCAATGTGCCACTCCAGTACCTCGCATCACTTGCCTTCACCCCGAGTGAACTAATCAATCAACTTCCCATATCTGTGTCAATGTCTCACTCTAGTACCTAAGCATCCTACCTTCACCCTGAGTAGACTAACCATCCCAATCTTCATTCATGTCTCACTATCTCGTTCTAGTACCTGAGCACACTTGCCTTCACTCTGAGCAGACCAACCATTCCTATCATTGTCTCGCTTTAGTGCCTCGACATCTTGTGTCTTCACCCTGAGCAAACCAACTAACTCAATCATTGTCTCACTCTAGTGTCTCGACATCTTGTGTCTTCACCCTGAGCAGACCAACCATTCCTGTCACTCGAAACTGTGTCCATGTCTTACTCTAGTACTTCGACGTCCTGTGTCTTCACCCTGAGTAAACCCTAGAACTTTGTCTGGTGCCACTTCAGTACCTGAGTTTTCCTGTGCCTTCACCCCAAGTGACCATCCATTCAGATTCTCACACTGGCTTGTCTCCCTCAAGTCATGCCTTGGCACCACCATGCCTTTCCCCTTATGTTACCATGCACATTCTTAAGTCGTCCTGACAAAAACTCAACACCACATGGTAGCCCTATCCATCGGAACTACATGGCACTCATGCCATTCAGCATCACCCACTGACATGCCTTTGAGCTATTCACCCCAAGCCATCAAGACATTCATTTGTAAACTCATCTCTAAATAACCAATGCTTTAATGTTGTCTGTTGCAGCGAAGTCTTCCTAAGTATGCTGTCAACATCATCTCGATCTTGGGCAAGTCTCACCACAGACTCCTTACATAGGATAGACATCAAATAAACTCTATCGCCAGCAACCTTTCTTCGCTACTCGGAACCACAGTATCATCCCCAAATATAATTCATTGCCTTCATGTTATTCGTCGAACCAAAGGTCTTGATACCCACTGTATCAGAGGCAATTAGTCCGTCGACTACCTCGCTCTAATACCACCTGTATCAGTGTCCACCATAAAGAGTCATCCTCACAACTCTGATACCAACTGTATCAGAGGCAATATCAACCAAATGAGCACTAACAATTACTCTGATACCAACTGTCATAGCCAGATTTTTCTTTCTATCAAAATCGTGCGGCACCTCAACCATCACCCAACCAAGTTCAGCCTTTCAGCCATCTGAGTCCTTCAACTAACCCATCGACATGCCCCATGTGCACTGACTAAATCACTTCGACGCAGATGCCATGTCATTGAAGTGCACCTTAAACAACCCCGAAGTCCTCCGCCCCTCCTATACGCCCACCGAAGGCCATGGCACCTTACCCGTGCACCATGCCTTTCCATGCTAGCACCGTGGTTGTCTAAAGCTAAGCCAGAATTTTGCCTAGCACAAGAACAAGGCTCACCCCAGCACACCAAGGCAACAAGATAGCCCACTCGGCTCCCCACGGGCTACCACTGTCGCATAGCGCATGCTAGTAGCACTCATGTAGGTTAACCTTTACCCTCAGGTGAATGCATAGTGTCGTCCCACTAGGCTCCCAAGCACTGTCCCATGAGGGGACCCAACCCCCAAGGGAACTCATGGAACTACCTATGTGCATGCCAAGAGCCGCCCCCAACTCACGTTGGGGAATGCCTCACAGTTTAAGCTCATGCAGGCTAGGAGCATGCTGCCTACGCATAGCCCCAATCTGTCGTGCCCACTATGCCTTGGCATGCCTCCAGCCCATGCCAAGGGTCTGGGTGCCTCAGAGCACCCACCCCTCCTCAAGGTGGATGTTAAGCCTTTCTGGGATTGTCAGAAAGGTACATCACCGGGTACAGAAAATCATATTGTACCTTATTACGAAAATACCACCATGCCACATACAGGTCAACTGTGCCATACACTAAGCCACATGTGCCCCATGCCTCGACATATCCGTGACAAGGTGGCCACTACATCAGTTTTGTCTCCGGGTGTTCCGAAGAAGAACCATTCTCCTGACAACGTATCAAGCTAAGTTAGAAGCCATATCCTGTGTACCGAGCTAGTGGTGCGTCAAGATTTATCAAGTCACAAACACTGCAAGTTATCCGAAAAATGTGTTTTTCGATCAGCATCCCATTCGAAATAAGTTTATCCGGTCCGTTTATAAAACATCCATTTATATCATATATCCACTCCTTAAATATTCCTTCCGTTTAAATATAACAATATATAGAATAAAGAGAATAAACTATTGGATTTAAAACTAATCAAACATTCTTAAATAGCCTAATAATTAAATCCTTGAAAATATATAAATTTTTCGTTTCATAATTGTTCTCTCTCAATCTATGGCGGCACCCAAGTACTACTACAACTATATCGGAGCGGTGGAAGTTCACACCCACCACATAGGAGAAGAGGTGGTGTTTTGTTCCATCCAACATTGTTTTTAGTCATACAGTCATACGGCATTAGACATTTTGGCAAGAATAGACATGGGTTAGGGAAGACCGCATTGACTATGGTGACAATATTTATGGAATTGCTTATATTTTTTCTAGATATTTGAAATTTGGTCCGAAATCCAAATTATTTAAGTGGTTAGAATACAGATATAGTTTTATAATATCCATTAGATATAGGATATAATACGGATATGCTCATATCTATTCTGTTTGCAGCCTTAAAGCCCATATGCTTTTTGCATGGGCCCCCACCCCTTGTGTCTTGGTACACCTTGACACACCATTAGCTCAATGCAAAGGATATGAGTCCGCTAAGTTGAGAGGGGCTTAGCTCAAGATCCCTCTCGAGCTAGGTGTGGGATTTTACAAGTTACAATCCACCCCCCCTTGGAGGGCCACATGTCCCATATGCACACCGCAAAGTTAATCCAACTTTAAAACCAATTATATCATCCTGGCTCAACCTGACTTGATATGTTTAGTTATGGGCGTCCCAATTATGAGGAAAGTTTTGCTCTGATTTTGTACTTAGGCATCCCAAATAGGGGCTACTCTCCTAACATGTCTAGCTAAGCTTGTTTCCTTTTTGGTCACACTAATTTTGATCATAGAACATTTGCTCCACATTTTCTGAGGGAAGTTTGTGTCCGCTCCCCTAAAAACCACTAACCTCCGCCCCTTGTCAGGGGCAAACACATCAGCCCCGAAAAGTGATTTACAGTTTCTGGGGGGTGCATATCACTTTTTAGCGCTGATGTGCCTGCCCTTAACAGGGGGTCGAGGTTAGCGTTAGTTAAGGGGAGCGGACCCAATCCTCTTTGCATTCCAATTATGATCACCTAACATTTGCTTCGAATCCCATTTATGTGACCTCAACCCATGTGTTGCGGATATGTTGTACAAACACAGTAGGGGTGGCAATGTCAGTCTGTGAACCCAACACGAAATAACCGGGTAGGATTGACTGTGTAAGCACCTCATTTTGGCACAATTTCTGGTTCTAGTGCTTCACTTCGTATCAGCAGACGGGCAAAGCAATCCCCAGCCTTCCTTTATAATCTAGCTAATTTCAATCAATCAGAATCAACCCTAGTCCCCATTGTCATCCTTATTTGTTCATTTATTTGTTTATGTATATAAAAAAAATAGTATCTTATTTTTCAAAGTGTTATTTTATTATCAAATATTTTTTTATTTATGTACTATTCACTTATGCATTTATCTTTGTTTATATATATATATATATATTTTAATACATATATTTAATTTGATTTAATTTTTATTGCACCCAATTTGTTTGTTCCCTCGTATCCCCAAAAAGGCAAAGATGCATAAAATTACCTCGAATCAGCCTATGGTGTGGGGACACCGAGAAACATACTATTTCAAGTGTAGCTTCCCCCCCTTTTTCTCTCTCTTATTATTATTATTATTATTTTTTTTTTATTTTTATTTAATTTTCTTTTCTTTTCTTTTCTTTTCCTTTCCCTCTTTCTTTCTTTCCTTCATTTCTTTTCCTCTCTTCTCTTTTTCCTTTCTTTCTACTGGCTGCCCGCCCACCCCAGCGCAAGGGAGAGGGAAAAACCCTCTTTCCCCTCCTCTCCTCTCTTTCTCTCTCTCTCACCGGCGACCTGGCCCCCCTGTGCACAGGTTAATACCCCCCCTTTTTCCCCTCTTCTCTCTCTTTCTCCCCCCTCCTTTCTCTCTCTCCCAGCACTCTTCGGCCACCACCCTCTCTCCCTCTATTCTCTCCCCCTCTTTTCCCTCTCTCATACCTCGATTCTCTCTTTCTCTCTCTATTTCCTCTCCTCTATCCCTCTAGCTGCCCCCTCTCTCTCTCTCTTCCCCCCTCCCTCACGCAATCTCTCCCTCTCTCTTCTTTTTCTCTCTCTCCTCTGCTCGCCCCATTCCTCACTGCAAACCCCTCTCCCATTCACCTTCTCCAGCACGCAAACCCCATCCCTTTCACATCCCCTCTCTACAAAATTGCAGACCCCCCTTTTCTCCATGCCCTCTCCTTCCCCCACACCACAAGCGACCCCTCTGCTACTCCCTGACTGTCCCTATCCCTCACACCTCTCCCTGTACAGCCATCTCTCTCTCTCTGTAACACCCATACTTTAACCCCATGCCCTCCATTAGACCTCCCCTCCTAAATCCTCTATAAAAACCCCTGCATGTTAGAGAAGAGGAGAGGAAGGGAAGCCATCACCACCACCCCCCCCAAATGACCATCACCTAGGAACTCCTATTAGACTAAACCCCATCGATTGCAAGGATTCCCTTCCATATTTCCCATACTAAGTACATCCTCAACCAACTCCAAAATCCATGATCTCTTCTGCTTTCTATCTCCTCCAAAGTGAAACCCTCCTCTTAATCTCTGCCCTGCTGTCAATAATACAAGAAGGAAGCTCTGGTTCATGTGCTAAAAAAAAGGTATTCTAAAATACCTCAAATTTTCTTGGAGAACTGTGTGTTTGAATCGATCTTAAGCTCACAGGTATGTTTATAGATTTATTATTATTTACTTCTCTTTGTTTCGTATCTTCAAAGTCTTTATTTCTAGATTTACTTATTAGTTGTTGGAATGATTTTGGATAAGGTCTTTAATTTTTTTTTTATAATTTTTAGACTTCAGTTTCCATGGTGTTTCATTTTTTTTATGTTTATGCTTTCTTCTGTTTCATTTGAGGCCTGCTATGACAAAAAAAAAAAAAAAATTGTTGGAAAGGCAACAACCAACTTGAGTCACTATAAGGTTCATAATTGGGAAGATAATGCATTTTTTTTTAATTAATTTGGGCATTTTAGCTAAAGGGTTTATGGATGAGGTGGACATATTTTTCAGTTTATCTTATATAAAAAAAATAAACACTGTTGTGGGTTGATTCAATGGAGTGTTTACTTATGATCCCATATTAGTACGTTCATATTAATTTGGGTGTTAGATACTTTTTGTAACTTTTGAATGTATTGCATGTAGTGTCATTTTGTTATGTTTTGCTAGCATTAGCACATTCATAAATTCATTAAATTTAGATGTCAAGTTACTTAATCAAAGTTTCCTCATCATAGTTTTGTTGTAAATAAAAAGTTAACTTAATCTCATTGGCATGCCTAAAACAGAAATCCATGTTTGATTGAAGTGTATGAAAATGGAATGGACCACAGTGTTAGCCATTGGTTTTTAGGCTGAGTCTTGAGACTGTAGTTTCGTATAGCAGTACACACATCTCATAAAAATAAATCCGGGTAGAGAATTAGCCTAATTCTTTTCTTAGAAAGAATTGATCCTCACAAAAACTATTTGCTTGGCCCTATATATTGATTGTTTGAAATCAATTTTGTGATCAGGAAGTTTTTATTGCCATTTATATATATACTTTTTTTATTGTTATGATTACCATTCCATTGATACATATCTTGTCCTTTTTATTTTTTTCTTTAATAGGTTTTGAGATGCAAAATGTAGTTAGAATTTGGTAATGAATGATTTTTGAATTCAATTATTTAGGCTTTTAATAATGGGTTCACATAGATTTTCGGTTGTGTTCTTAGATCTATAATTTGACGTATAGTATCAGTCAAGACATCTTTTGTAGTAACTCATTAAAGTTCAAAGTGGGTTTCCCATGGAGTTTATTTTCAATTTAGCCACAATTCTTACCCATGATATAACCTACTTTCTAACCCATTTTTTAGTTGAACTTTTGTTTGGCGTACTAATCATATAAATATCTACATTCTTATTCAATACCAAGTTGTCTTGTTACATAGAAGCCTCCTTCCCTTGCATAAATAAATGTTACTACTTGTTGCTAACCCTTTGTGTGTCTAAAGCATGGGAGAAACGACATAAAAGGTAAATATGTAAAAAGCCTTGGTTATGGCAGGATTTCATAGCTGTATTAGCCCAGTTTGGTAGGTAGTTGACATATTGTGATGTCCTTAGATAATTTAGAGAATCTTTAAACAACTTATTCTTTCAAAAGTATTGTAAATTTTGGTAAATATAGTGGTGTATCTAGATATAAATGCATGATGGAGATTATGATGTTGATGTAGATGAACACGGAGTTATCGGGTGGACAGTGATGATGTGATGGGTATGATATATTTGGAGTGTTTTTTTTTATATGTGGACTATTAGATTATTGAAGAAGTGACATGGGGATCACTATTCATCCCTTGGGGGTCCATATTACAATCGTTATGCTATCGAAATTTCGGCAGGAATGGTATATGAATTCCTTATTTAATCTCAATAAAATGACAGAAAATAATAGGTGAGATGATTAGATTATAAATTAAGTTGATCATTAAGCTATAATGGGTTTAAAGTAGGTAATTGCAAAAGTGGATGAGGTGGGGTGTCTAGCAGCTTCCCTAACTCATAAATGAACAACTTACCTAGAAATCTCTAGGAGTTAACCAGTTTAATTGTAGAGTCAGATATTTCAAACCTTTTTCAAAATATAAAGTTTTGTTTTCAAAACTGATGTCCAGTCACACCATTAAAAAGACTGGTGGCGGCTCCAAGTTACATGGGATATTTTCTATGCTAGGCAAGTATCTTTTCAAAAGGGATTTACCCGTCGTACGAAAATCGAGACCCATAAAGGCATTGTAGAGGTTCTAGGAATTCCAAAACTAAATGATGTCTTATATGTAGAAGGACTCAAACATAATCTGATTAGCATTAGTTAAATTTGTGACAAAGGGTATGATGTTAACTTTGCAAAGGACAGATGCGAAATAAAAGATAAAGAAGGAAGGAAGAGTTTTGTGATTAGTTTACAAACAAGTGATAATTGTTATATCATTGAACCAACTAAAAACAACCTTAGAACATGCCTTATCTTTCACTCCGAAGAGACAACTTTATAGCATCAAAGGTTGGATCATCTAAACTTCAAGGATCTTGCTAAACTAAGCAGAAAGAACTTAGTCAGACATCTACCTAGTCTTAACAAGGTGGACAACCCTATTTGTAGAAGTTGCCAAATGAAAAAATAGTTCAAAGCCTCCCACAAAAAGCTAACTCAAATAGGGACCTTAAGACCTTCATATGGACCTAGCTAGACCAACTAAGACATAAAGCTTAGGAGGGAAAAGATACTTCTTTGTAGTTGTAGATGATTTCTCAAGGTTTACATGGGTAGCCTTCTTAAGAGAGAAGTCAAAAGCCTCTGATGAATTTATGTTCATGTGCAAAAAAATGCAAACTGAGAAGAACTTTACCATCAAAAGGATTAGAAGTGATCATGGAGGTGAATTTGAGAACTATAAGTTCTCAAAGTGGTGTGATGAAATG
>JAOXJP010224917.1:0-11633 GCA_025762735.1 Platanus orientalis | reverse complement strand
GGTTAGGAGAAGTACAAAGAATTTTGGAGCAGGTATGAATATTTTGGAGACCAGGTCGGATCAATTTTGTCTAATTTAGCAAGTGAGGTATTCTTCTTAATCTTTCTTGATTTAAATCCTAGAATTTTATATGGTGATCATGGGAGAAATAATGTTCATGATCTTTATTTTTATGAAAATTAATAAAAAATTAAAGTTTTTCAAAGAATCGAAAAAACAAGATATAGACTAGGCCAAGGAACGAAGTCTTAAACTATGAACCGAAACTACACTATGAAGCAAGGAACCTTGATTGAGCAAAGAAGTCAAGGAATGAAGCTGCTTCTCTAATAGCCCCATTGAATAAGAGGCAAAGGATTTTTGAAATAGTCTTTTTCCTTCTTAAGAGTGTTTTCTCCAACTTGTTGGTCTACTATATGTCCTTGTTTATGGCCCTAGTGTCGGTCCTTTAGAAATTGGAGAGAATCCTGTGAGATTTTGTATGACACTTGGCTAATGGGAAGCACAAGTTCCATCTCATGAGGTGGGACTCTATTTGCTGCCCTCTCTCAGAGGGTGGGGTACCATTTGGTCCCGTAAAGCTATTAATAGGTGCTCCGACATTTTGGTTTGGAGCCGAATATGTTATAAAGACAAATCATTGAGGCCAAATATGGTGCCCACTCGAGGGGTTGGATATGTCCCTCTCCGAGTGGTCTCTATGGTAGGGAATTATGGAAAGAAATCTCTAAGGGGTACGTCACTTTCGTCCCTTAGGTTTCCTTCAGAGTTGGCAATGGGGGGAGTCTTATTTTGGGAAGACATCTAGTGTGGTTCCCCTTCCGTAGCAAATGAGTTCCCCGATATCTTTCTTTTAGGTCTTTGAAAGGATGAGTTTGTCAATGACCACATGTCTCGGGTCAATGGTATGCTTGTGTGGAACCTCCATTTGAGAAACATCTCAATGATTAGGAGTTGGCTAGGGTCACTAACCTGTTACAAAGGTTAGAGAATGTTGATATTGGAGGGGTGGAAGACATTGACAGATGGGTGTGCTGTTGAGATAAGAGTGGCTCTTTCACTGTGGCCTCCATGTTTCAGGCCATTTGTTCGGGAGATGATGGCTGGTTCCCAGCTAATCCGGTTTAGTCATTAGTGTAGCCTTCTAAAGACTCTTTTCCACTATGGCTTGTTTATTAGGGTTGAGTGCTCACAGTGGATAATCTCATGGAAAGAGAGATGCAATTCATGAATCTCTATTATATGTATTGTGGTGAATGTGAATCAGAAAGTCATCTTTTCTTGCATTTTCCTTATTGCCTCTTCCATTTGGGACATTTTCCTTGGCCACTTCCATTAGTGTTGGGTTAAGCCCATGTTGATGTCGGGGCTGCTCAAGATGTGGAATGGTAAACATTTGAGAGGTCTTCGCCCTGATAGAAGATCGGTTTGGAGATGCAATCCCACCATTGTTTGTTGGGCTATGTGGGCTGAATGCAATTCCAATATCTTCAAAGACTCCCTAATGAAACTGGATAAGCTCCCTCTCAAAGTGCTTGGCTTACTATTTCAATGGGTGTCCATCCTCCGGGCTTTCAATGAAGCCAAATTCTATGATTGGGTTTTTCATTGGGAGAGTCTTATCTTTGTGTAGCTAGTTTGCTTTAATTTTTATTTTTGTTATTGGGTGTGGTACTCCTTACTTTAATAGGTCCCTTCTCTTGTTTAACATTGCATAGTTATATTCTGCAAAAACTTCAATCATTCTCTTGAAGTTCACATCTTCATAGTAAACGGTCCACTTTCCCAAAATGGCCTGGCCCAATAGAGAAATCCGTATTCATTAAGTCTTTCAATATAATCAAATAGATTTCTACCAAGGTGCCATATTCTAGGAGCATAAAGTAAGTGATGCAATTGACTAATCCTCCCCTACCTACACAATGTGTGTGTATACATACATTTATATCCATAGGATGTCCAATGTATGTAAAAGCTACATGGTAAGGGCATTCTGTGTCGGATGAATTTTAGGGAAGCCTAAAATTAAATACGAATGCGATGCCATATGATTAGTGTATTAATAAATAATACAGTATCACTCAATGGAAAACCAATTGGATGAAATTGAGTGATTGATCATAAATGGTAAGCACTAATGAGATAACGGAGGCTATGTCAAGATGATCATATGCATGAGGTCCATGAAAACATGCAAAGGTCTTGAATAATTATCTATGGCGTACAATGCAAAATAAATAAGTCACCATAAGTGGGTGAAGTGAATAGCCCAGTTAAGTCTCACATATGTTGTAGGTCCTTACAATTCTTATATGTTTTCCACATATTGACATTGGTACATTGTACTTTAAAGTATTCTCGACTGTGTCAAGTGCATGTACAAACATGGGGTTCCTTTATGAGTTGTCTTATCTGAAAGTATGCAACCTTCAAATCCGAATAGGCATGTATCTTCATTCTCTCTCTTTTTCCTCTTTCTCTAACTTCTCTTTGATTCTTTGGAGACACAATGGTTGGGGAAATAACCTATCCCAACCGTTTTGTATTCTTCCTTTAAAGAGGTAACTATGCAGTTATTTAACCGCAAGCCTTAACCAACTTACCACCATAATTTGAATTACGGACACTATTTCCCTTGAGGCAATGGTCTAATATCTCCCACTTGGACATAATTCAAATTACGGTGAAAAATTGTAAGGGTTACTAGTAAAATCGACCAAATGCAACTCTTATCTATTATTCATAGATTGGCATTAGTACTTTGTACTTTTAAAGTATTCCTAGCCACATCAAGTGCATGTATAAACATCACTAGACTGATTGTACCCCCCTGACGACTTCACTTTAGCACTATTGCTAAGTGGCATCGAACCTTGAGTCTTTAGGCTTATGGTCTTACCCTAATATAACTATTCGACAATTTCAGTCCTATACAAGGACTTGCACCATATGAGACTTAACTGGGCTATACACCTCACTCATTTTTGGTGACTTATTTATTCATATTGGATGCCATAGATGATTATTCAAGACCTTTGCATGTCTTCCGTGGAGCTCATGCATAAGATCATCTTGACATAACCTTTGTTATCTCGTCAATGCCCACCATTTATGACCAATCACTCAATTTTATCCAATCGATTTTCTATTAAACGACAGTGTATTATTCATTAATACACTAACCAAATAGCATCACATTTGTTGTTAATTTTAGGCATCCCCAAAATTCATCCAACATAAAATGCCCTTACCATATAACTTTTACATACATTGGACGTCCTATGGGCCTACCAAACCCATTCTAGCTATATGAGTTCTGAACCTCTCTAGAGTTAATCCCTTGTTCATGAGATTTACCACCATCTCTTCAGAGGGAATATAGTCGACCTTCACCTCTTCTCTTTCCACTATATCTTGTATATAGTGATAACTAACATCAATGTGTTTTCATTTGGAACTATTGATTCCACTTTTTATTATAGAGATGGTAGATCTATTGTCAGAAAACACATTGATTGGTCCTTTAACCAACCACAAGTTCTAAATCATTTATAAAGCGCTTAATTCATATAGCATTCATCATTGCTATACTATAGGCTATTCTTCATTCATAATATGTCTTGCAATACATGTTTGTTTCTTGCTTGCCCAAGAAACTGCACCTCCTCTAAAGAGAAACACATGACTGCTAGTCGACTTTCAATCATCATCTCCAGTGAAATCTACATCTGAGAATCCACATACTTCAAGTTCTCCCTTTCCAAAACACAAACTCATTATCTTGGTTCCTTTAAGATATCTAAATATTCTCTTGATTGCTGGATTGAAACCGACTAACCAATCCCACAGCATAACAAATATTAGGACGTGTACATGTCATAAGATACATCAGACTACCTACAATCTAAGCATATGATGCTTTGTACATATCTTTCATTTCCTAATTCTTTTGTGGACACGTTGACTTATCTAATTTCTGACCCTTGTTGATGGTATTTTCTCAACAAAACTTTCTTGAAAAAGAAAATACAAAGAGTCTGGATTCTCTATTTCTGGTTATCTTGATTACCAAGACATAGGATGTCACACCCATGTCTTTCATCTCAAACCTAGATGCCAGATATGCTTTTGTCGTCTCAATCATCTCTATATTATTTTTCGCTAGTAAAATATCATCCAAATATAGAGATAAGATTGTTATCTTTATCTATTTTCCATATATATGCACAATAATCAAATCTATTAAACTTATGTCCAAAATTAACAAAGCTTTGTTAAAAGTTAGATACCATTGTCGAAAAGACTGCTTAAGACCATATAACAAATTTTAAAGCTTGTAGACTTTTCCTTTGATTCTAAATGCTTCTGATTGCTCCATGTAGATGTCTTCTTCTAAGTTACCATTTAAAAATGCAATCTTGACATCCATTTGAAAAAATTCCAAATCATACTTTGTAATAATCGCCATTAGAATCCTAATGGATACAAACTTTGCAACAGGTGAGTATGTATCCACAAAGTCTCTTATGGGTTTCTATGTAAATCCTTCTGCTACTAATCTAGCCTTGTACTTATCTAGGGTACCATCTTATTTGATTTCTTTTTCAAAACCCATTTGCATCCTATTGTTTTTCTTCCTTTTGGAAGATCAGTTAGTTCCCAAACTCCATTCTTCTCAATGGAATCTAATTCTTCCTTCATGGTTTTAATCTATTTAGATGAATTTTCAGATTCCATAGCATCTCTATCTTTTCTTAGCTCATCTTGTAACATGTCTGAATACGCTTCCTCTTCATCTTTGGATATTAAGGGAAAATATCACGAAATAGGGAGGACGGTAGTGTTATCCCTTTCGTCCCACTAACCATAAGATATATGACATCTGCATTTGCATTTACAGATTTATCTACTTTGACTTCATTTTCTATTTGAACTTCATCTTCATTTTGTTTATCTTGAGAATTTTTGTCATTATTTTGAAGTTCAATCTCATGTTCATTTAAGAGTAGTATCTTTTCTAAGGAACCTACTTGCTTTACATCCTCAAATAAAAATGTATCTCTACTTTCGATCAAACCCTTTTCTTTATTATAAAATCTATATCCAAATCCAATATCTAGATATCTTATATAACTACATTCATAAGTTTGATCTCCTAATTTGTTTCTCATGGGGCCTAGGTATAAGAACATGAACTTTACATCCCAAAATTCTTAAGTTTGATATGTTTGGCTTTCTACCAGTTTAATATTCATAAAGGGTTAATTTTCTAGAATTCGTAACAATTTTATTCAAAATGTACATAGTAGTACTAATTGCCTCTCCCCACCACTCCCAGAAAGTTGTAGGTAGATCTGAATTAGAGTTTCGTTTCTTCTTTCTGCTACACCATTCTGTTTTGACGTATATGGTATTGTGTTTATTTGTTTAATGCCATTATACTTGCAAAAGGTCCTAAATTCTTCTAAGGTGTACTTTCCACCTCTATCACTATTTAAAACTTTGATTGGTCTACCCAACCGGGTTTCCAACTCCTTTTTGAACTCTCTAAATTTATCCGATGCTTCAGACTTATGTTGAAGTAGTCCAAGGGCAATAGTGTCCATAATTCAAATTATGGTGGTTAGTTGGTTAAGGCTTGCAGTTTAATAACCACATATCCCTTCAAAGAAAGGATACAAAATGGTTGGAAATGGTTATTTCCCCAACCATTATGTCTCCAACAAATCAAAGAGAATGGAGTTAGAGAAAGAAGCAAGAGACATTCCTAATTGGAATTGAAGGTTACATACTTTTAGACAAGACACAACTCTTAAAGGAACCCCATGGGTATCTATAAAAGAGGTTGATAATCAAATGTTTCTACATGAAAAATCTTTGCACTTGCTAAAAACACACTCTCTTCTTAAACTATCATTCTAGACTCTTCATATTTTCTCTACAATTCTTTTTATTTGTTGGGTACTATTGGTTGGTGATTCTAGAGTCAAATGACCACCCTACCTTACCAACATTTTGCGGTATTTTGGTTGAATTGTTGGTCTTATTGGTCCCACATGGTGTAGACACTTCACACGTTGGGCCAAGATAAGACATATCAGAAATATCGAAAATGTCAAAGAAATATTGTAAATATTGTGGAAACTTAGAAAGAACATTCTAATCTAACTACATAAGCATATGGGAACAAATAAATTCATTAGGAATGATATCTTATTTTAATAAATAATTATATCTTATTTAATACACTTTTGTTATAATACTCTAAATAAATACACATGCATTTATTAGGATATTGGTACATAATGGATGACAAACATATTATAATATAACTAGACAAATATAAGGGAACAAATATTTTCTCTTCCTTTTCTTCTTTCTTCTCTTCTCCTTATTCCTCTCCCTTATTTTAATTTTTTTTGGAATTTATCGTTTTTCATGACTTTTTAGCATAATACAATGTTGGCATTAAACAATAATACACTACAAAAGGATAATATTTGTTCACTATGTCGACATTGTATATCATGTCAACAAAAAATTGAATGTTTAAATGTAGACATTGTTTTGTGTCAGTACAGATAAAGGTCGCGATGGTTATGGTACACATGGACATATGTTGAGCAACATATAAGACATTTTGAGACATTTAATACCATGCATATATTTACATATAACCAATTTACCCTTTAGATCATGGACACAGTCCATTATCTCCCACTTGGACATGATTTTTAAAACAATGGTAGGTTACTAGTTACATTAAACAAATGCAACTTTTATATGTTATCCACGGATTGGCATCAGTACCTTGTACTTTCCTCAAAGCATTCCTGACTATGTCAAGCACATGTATAAACATCGTTAGACTAATTGTACTCCTTGAAAACTTCACAGTAGCACTCCCAACCACATCATACAAGTATTATGTTAAACTAAATGTACATTTAGACAACGTTAATTTTGTATTTAGTGCTAAGTGGCATCAAACCCTGAGTCTTTAGGCCCTATAGTCCACCCCATATACTATTCCACATCCTTAGTCCAATACATGGACCTGCACCATATGAGACTCAATTGAGCTGACCACCTAACTCATGATGGCAACTTACATGCAAGACCACCTTTGCAGATGTGGACCCTATGCACAAGATTTTCTTGTGCATAGCCTCTATATCTTCCTCAGTGCCTACCATTCCTGACAAATTACTTAACTTGTCGGTTTTATAAATCAATAGTTTATTATATCTTGATACATTAAATAATGACAACACATTTGTTATTCATTTCAGTCATCCCTGAAATCCTTCGAACACGAAATGCTCTTACCCATATAGCAGACAAATATAATAGGCATCCTATGGGAAAATCAAATTCATCTTTGCTATATACTCTTTGAATCGTTGTAGAGATAATCCCTTGGTCATGGGATCAATCACCATTTCTTCAAAGGGAACATACACAACTTTCACCTCGCCTCTTTCTATTATTACCTATATATAATGGTAACTTACATCAATGTGTTTTGTGACAACAAGTCCACCATCACTTTCATTAAAAGTAGATCTAATATATATATATATATATATATATAGTTGGATAATTTTATCCTCAAAAAGTGGGAATAAATACCCTTATAAATAAAACATAATGCCAATACTATCCATTTTTGCAGAAGTGTAAGGATATAGATGTCAGTATATTATTGTATATATACCGTATATATACTATATATGGTATACTAAGAAAATATAAACAATGCTTTAGGGGTTTTGGGTGGAAAGCAAACGATCTCAAATTTCTTCTATCTTTCTTCTTTCTCTTCATCTTCCCCTTATTTCTCTAACCTAAGCATCATCAAATCACTCATATAAAATTCAAGTTGGTATCAGAGCATTGATCGAGGTAGTCGAACGAACCAGACATGTGCTAACATCAGCATGGACGTACTTTGACATTAGTAGGCTGTACAGTACCGGAGGCAAGAAAAATTAGCCGGTGATAGATCTTAGTCTCCTAAGTATTGTGAGTATTTTTCTGAATTTTTTGATGTGTGGAAGGGCATCAATTGATGGCTTTTTCAACAAGACCAAAAAATCCCAAATCTGATGAAACTAGTCAATTATATCAGATTGAGATCATTTTTATGGGTTTAATGCAAAAGGTCTAATCATTTTTTGATGATCTATCATTTGGTTTTTGTTTGATTCGATTTCGTGAAGGATTAAACAAGTTGTGGCGAGTTAATCCCATCTGAAAACGATGTTCAGGCCTGGATAACATTTTTCTATGGTATTTATTTAATAAAAAATCCATTTTTTGGATTTTTGTAAAGAAACTTTACAAGGTTGGTCATTTTTTTATGCTCCACACATCTTTGATCTTGATTTGTGGGTTTGCACATGTTCTAGGGCACTATGTGTTTCGGCTGTGATGTCTGTGGTGGCCAATATATGGACCTATGTAGTTCAGTGAATTGGGTGATGTTGTGAGGCATATCATTGCTATGGTTGACTGTTAATCTTGGTGGAAGCAAGTAGGATGGGTTTGGTGATTGTGTTTAGCCGTGTGGAGTTGTTGGAGTGGTCACAAGTGCTATTGTGGAAGGGATTACTTTGGTTGTTGTAGACGATATTTTATCATGTCTAATTTGAGTGAGGCATCTAATACATCTAGGAGTGGTAATACTAGTGGTGACAATAAAAAAAAGGTAGAATCCATCATTATGGTGATGGTGGTAAATTTGGTGGTAGGTCTGGTGTTCAGAATGGATTGATGTGTGAACATTATGGACATAGTCATCATACAAAGAATACATTCTATGATATTCATGGTTGTCCTCCTGATTTCTTGACTTAAACCAATATTTTTCTTAAAGACCAATATCATAGCTAGTGTGTTAGCAATTAGTCCAATGTGCATTATGTGACTTTAGTGGCATCCTCTAAGTTCCCAACTACCACCTTTACCACACCCACTGCATCTAATGAGTTGTTATCTTGTGAGGAAGTTGAGGCATTTCGTTGATTTATGGCTTATCTAGATCCTCCTGTAGCTTCCACCTCTTTGGTTGAGCATTTAGGTATATCTACGTCAACGCTTAATGTGTCCATCTCTTCTCGCTCTAGCTCCTGGGTTATTGGTTCTAGAGCATTAGATCATATGACTGGTAAGTCCTCCCTATTTTCATCATATCATGTGTGTTCAGGGAAGGATAAGCTTCGTATAGCTGATGGTTCTTATTTCTCTATTGTTGGAAAAGGTGACATTGTTGCTTGTCCCTCTTTACACTTGTCTTCCGTTTTCCACATTCCTAATTTTTCTCTTAACCTTCTCTCTATCAATCATATTACAAAATCTCTTAATTATATTGTTACCTTTCTTCCTTCTCATTGTGTGTTTTAAGATTTAGAGATAGGGAAGACCATTGGCCGAGGGTTTGAGAAGGATGACCTATACTGATTGGATACTTCATTTGCGGTTGCTTCACTTATTCAGCAAGTTGCTACACCAACGAAGATCTTGAAAAAAAAAGTAATTCTGAAGAGCTGTTACAATGGCACATCAGACTAGGCCACCCCTTGTTTACTTTACTTCAAAAAATATTTCCTCAATCTTTTTATTCCCATTCTTAGTTACCTTGTGAACTAGTGAAGCATTGTCACTCAAATTACCCTCTTAGCAATACAAGTTCATCTCCGTTTGATTTAGTGCATTATGATGTGTGGGGACCTTCCCCTATGGTGTCTTTGTTTAGGTTTTGCTATTTCATTACATTTGTTAATGATTACAGTACAACCACTTGGTTTTATCTGTTGGAAGGCAAAAGTGGTGTCTTTCCTATAGTAAAGTCATTTATTCAATTGGTCTCCACCAATTTGATGCTAAAGTTCGTGTTTTTCAGTCAAATAATGGAGGAGAGTACTTATTTAGATGTCTTACTTTCTTCTTTAATGAGTCTGGTATCATTCATCAAACTACATGTCCTCACACCCTTGAACAAAATGGTATTGTAGAATGAAAAAACTGTCATTTGCTTGAAGTCACCCATGCCCTCATGTTTACTATGAATGTACCTAAAACTTTCAAGTCTAAGGTAGTGCAAACTGCAGCATTTCTCATGAATCTTCTGCCTTCACCGGCCCTTCGGCTTAAAACCCCCATTGAGCTCATTTTTTCCCTCCACTTTGTTTTCTCTGCCTCTAAAGACATTTGGATGCATATGTTTTGTTTATCTCTCCAAAACTTATCACACCAAATTAAACCCCAAAGTGCTCAAATGTTTCTTCCTTGGATATGCTGCAAATCATAAGGGATATAAGTGTTATCACTCAGGTACTAAGAAACATTTGGTCTCTCGGGATGTAATGTTTTTTGAAAAGGTTTCTTTCTTTTCTTCCCAAAAGACTTCTCTTCAAAGGGAGAATGTTGGTGATCAGGAAGAGATGTTTTCTGTGTCTCCATTGGATATCCCATTACCCATTCTATCTTTCTTCTTTGATCATAGTAGAGATCCTAAAGTTGTTGGTGATCATGGTGGTGGTCCTAAGGATGTTGGTGTTCAGGGAAAGAACGAAATAAAAATTGTGTACTCAAGAAAAGGGAAAGGAAATGAGCAAGACAAAGACATGAAACAAGTTTCCATCTCAAACTCACAGTCAAGAGGCCCCATTAGATCCTATCCCTGAGACAGGGATTGTTCCTTCCTCAAATGTTTCTCCTTTAGATACTTCCTTTGATGATATTAATGTTCCAATTGCTATTCGTAAGGGTGTTAGGTCATGTACCCAACATCCTATTTCTAACTTTGTTTCCTTAAGTCACTTGTCTCCATCCTTTTGTTGTATCTCCTCTACTTTGGTTTTAGTTTTAATTCCTTGAAATGTGTTAAAAGCTCTTTCACAACCACATTGAAGAACTGCAATGGAGGAGATGAAGCATTTGAAAAAAATAATCATACATGGGAAATGGTTAATCTTCCTCGAGGTAAAGAACTTGTTGGGTATAAGTTGTCATTGTTCACAGTGAAGTATAAAGTTGATGGTATAGTGGAAAGGTACAATATCAGACTTGTTGCAAAAGGCTACACTTAGTTTTATGGAATTGATTATTAAAAAACATTTGCACCAGTTGCCAAGATGAACTTAGTCAGAGTACTCATCTCACTTGTTGCCACATAGAGTTGGCCTCTATATCAATTTGATATAAAGAATGCATTCTTAAATGGTGACTTGTAAGAAGAGATGTACATGTAGCCTCCGTCTAGTTTTCAACATTCAGAAGGTAAAGAAAAGGTATGCAGATTAAGGAAGGCATTGTATGGCTTAAAGCAATCTTCCTGAGCCTGATTTGAGAGGTTTCGATTTGTTATTTTGAAGAATGAGTATACTCAATGTCAAAGTGACCATACCTTATTTGTTAAGCATGGGCAAAGCAAGTTTACAACTTTGATTGTTTATGTTGATGATATAGTGGTTATTAGAAATGATGAATATGAAGTAAAGCAGTTGAAGATAAAATTAGCAAGAGAATTTGAAATTAAAGATTTGGGGCAGCTCAGGTATTTTTTGGGTAGAGAGGTTGCAAGGTCAAAGAGTGGTATTTTTCTGTCTCAAAGGAAGTATGTGCTAGAC
>JAOXJP010224906.1:0-11633 GCA_025762735.1 Platanus orientalis | reverse complement strand
TTCCATTTCCCCTCATTTTTCAATTTGTCTCTAAATTTTGCTAATTTTTCATTTTTTAGGTTCCACCATCTAATTCTCTAAAAAGTCAAGTTTTGACCTTAAATCCATTAAATCAAAATATGGATTGTATTAGTAGTATCAATGTGGCTTCCCTAAACATTGTTAAACTCAAGTGTCCAAAGGAAGATCATTCACAATCTTATATGTTGAATGGGTGAATAACACTACCATTTTCAGATCCCAAGAGATGGATGATCTCTTTTGAACTTGGGAAGTGCAAGGATCAATGTGGTGCGATGTGTGATTAATGTCACCCACATATTACCGGTTGGCCATGACTTTACAAGAGGGACATGTTACCAAATTAAGAGTCACAAGGTTGAAAATGGGTGATAAGAACAAGATTTTTTTATCTGATTAGTAAGACCAATAAAAGGGATAGAAATTTTACCAAAAAGAAGAAAAAATAAGAAAAGGGATAGAACTATAATGGAGGTTAGGGTGGATGGAACTCTCATTGATTGCGAGAAAGTTGTCAAAGGTGCCATTTTTCAATATTTTTTCTTTACTCTGAGCAACCCCATTTTCATCCAAATTTTGAGTGGATGAACTTTGACATGATTAGCATGGAGATGGCCTAGAAAATATGTTTGATAGGGCTGTCAATTGGGCTGGATTGGCCCGAATCCTAACTTGTCTAACCCGAAGAATAGGTGGGCTGGGAAAGTTGAATTTTGGGCAAGGCCAAGTAGGCGAGTACAGCCTCAAGTTATATGCCCAAAGTGATCTTTGGGCTGGGCTAGGCTCCGGTCACACTTTTTGTAGCTCGAAGCCTGGGCTGAAACAAGCCCGGTCCAATTTATAATGAATATTCACCTTTCGATTAAATCTAATCCAACAGTGTTTATAATATACTCAAGAGTCTATCGTTTGTCTTCAACACGCTTATAGTCTTCCCTTTATGGTTTTACCTTATCGCCACTCGCTGTCGCTGCTTGCCTAATTCTAATGTGAGTGCACCTTGGCTTGGACTGATGTTTTCAAAGGATTCCTTGTGCAGAAATCTCTGACCTCTTTACTCTCCTCACTCTTTCTCTCTCTCTTCTCCCTCATCTTTACTGACATCACTTCTATTTCATATTAAGATCTCTTATATGCATTCTTTAGTCCATCCTCTCTCTCATCCCCTATTGTCTCTTTAGTTTTCTTTCTCTTCCATCCCTACTCCCTCTCTCCCATCCATGCTCTCTCATCCTCTTATGCTTTTCTAATGGGTTCTCCCTATAGGCTAGCCCTACCTTCCAGGTGGTCTTTGTGGGGTTGACCCAAGGAATGCCAAAGAGAACTAGAACCAATCTCATCCCATCTTGTCCCATCCATCTCAACCTCGATAGCATGCCACCATAACCAGTTATAGGAGGGAAATCTTTGGTATGATAAACCAATCTCTCTCTCTCTCTCTCCTCTTTAGTGTACAACATGGTGAGTAGTAGTGAAAGTAAGATTGGGTCATTATCTTCGGGCTAGCCCAAACTCGGCTTGAAGCTCGATTTATTACATTGGGCCAAGTTTAGGTAGAATGGCTTGAACTAGGCTTGGGCTTAGGTATTATATTTTGGGTTGGGCTTGGGTTGACTTCAGCTTAGCTCGATTGACAGCCCTAGTGTTTGAGGGATACGTGTTAATAGTCATACCTTAGGTTCTTAGTTCGGATTGTAATTTCTACAGGATTTTATGCAAGGCTGTAACGCCTTGAGCCCGAGAAGTATGTTAATCGGATTCAGGACACTACCTTATTGAGAGTAACTTAGTACATTCTCCATTTCTATAAAATGATCTAAATAAAGGTAAACATCAGCAATAAGTTCTAGAGATGTTTAATGTCTCAAAATACTATTTATTACAAAGTCTTAATGGATAAAAAATGTGGTTGTCCCCCTTTCCTTGTTTTTTGCTACTTGTTCTTACTAGTTGCTATTTAATGATGCGGGACAAAAGCAACATAAAGCAAAGTATCCCTATCTGAAAAATGTTAAATAACGTGAGTTGGCTCACAGCTCATGTAAGGGGAAATTCCACAGCTAGAAAACATGAAACCCAAACACCCCAATCACAGTACAACACATACCTACATGTAACATAATTAAATCAAATATGGGAAACAAGCCTCCATATGCAAGGACATCTATCATATAAGAAAACATGGTATATTTGAAGTTAGTCATCGATTTATTTTGGTTACTCTGGAAAAATTCTAGGAAGTTAATCCACCTTTTACATAATAAAAAAATTTAGAATAGGGTATGTCCTTCTATCTCATCTATGACTTCAGCATGGGAAAATCATCCGCAGTCCAAATACAAGAAAAATCATCTATGTTAGCCAGACACATGGTAACCATCTGTGTTTCCTGCATGGGATAACTATCCGTACCCAAGTACGGGATGATCATTTGTGTATCAACACAGGAAAACCATCCGTGACTCATGCACGGGATCACCATCCGTATGTCAGGATACGGGAACTTCACCCCCTTATGTGAAAGTTGTTCAATTCTCTTGGAAACATTAATCCCATTTATATGTCTAAGCATTTGGCCTTTTCTTTTTCTGTTTTTTTATTCATCTAACCATTCTACAACATGTCAAGGGAATTCCGCCCTAATTTCCATTTGTCTCAACAATAGTCGTATATATATATATAGATATAAACAACATTTATGTATGCAACATGTTATACTAATGGTCTCAAGTACCCCAAAACAGCAGTTAGAATAAGTTAATATGTAGATCACTAGATCTCATGTGTATAAAACAGCATCTTTACGTACAAACATGTATGCTAACAGTCTCACATGTATATATATATACATGCAAACATGTATGTTTACAACCCCATGTACTCTAAAACAACATCTGAATAAGTTCACATGTATGTCACTAATCCCATGTATACTGAAACAACATCTCCATATATGAACATGCATGCTAACAATCCCATGCATCTAAGAACATTCACTACAAAAGTGAGTATGTTGACAGTCCCACAACTATATAAGAACATTTATTTGAGTGAGTATGTATGTCAACAGTCCCATGAATAAAATATACCATTTACTTAAGAATATATATATATATATATATATATATATATATATACATTAAAAACTCCCTTTTGATAAGGAATTAATGATTTGTTCACATGTTCATATAGTTAGTCTTCCAATCTATGAAATACCACTTTATAAAAATATGTGTATTAGCGGTTCAATAATAATAATAATCATATATATATTTTAACAACCCCTCCTCATATGGATAACAACTTTCAAAAGATAAATATACATATATGTATATATTGATAATTCCCAAATTTATTTTAAGGGATGCAAGTTATAAAATGATCATGTTAATAAGTTCCAATTCACATAGCTAACATGTACAAATTAACATTTGGATATTTCTAAAAGTTGAATCCCACTTCTAAGTATACAAATCCACATGCTTCCACATTTTAGCAATCCAACGTGTACAATAGGTTTTCGAGTCCAACAGATTATTTTGTTTTATTTTATCTTTACCATATAACATTTGTATAAGAAATTAACATAAATATTATGCATAGCATCAACATAATTTCCTGGTCCACCAGATTATTTTATTTTATTTTAATCGTGTAGCACAAAATTTTAATAAATGAAAATTTCTATTTATTTTATTTATAAATATATCATACCAATAGAATTTCAAGCTAGATCTAGAGAATTCCCTAAATGTGATTTTTAACTGCAGAATTAAACCCACTTACATGATTTCGGTTCATTTCTAAGGTTTTCCTCGTATCCCATCGTGATTCCGAGTTATGCGACGACTTCCCATTCTCTTTCTTTTTCCTTAGATGAGATTGAGGTCGTCGCTCATAGTCGGACGGCCCCTCTTTCTCTTCTTTCTTGCTCTCCTTTATCTCTCCTTTTTTTTTTTTTTTTTTTCTCTTTGCTGGTTTGTAGGGTTGTTCCGTCATGAATGGCTAAATGCTCCATCATTATATATATATATATATATATATATCCTTTATTTATTTCTGTCCTTCTTCTCCCTCCATGTGTTTTTGCATTTGGTTTGCAAATTAAAAAGTTACTTATGCATAAGTCATAAGTAGGAGAGAGAGTGGAGAATTAACTTATTTTTAAATTGGGATCCAACAACTTACTAGATAAGTTGAGCCATTGATTTATGCGAGAATTTCGATGGACTGAACCCTATAAATATAAATAACTTGTTTCTTTAAGTAAAAGTTTGTTATAACTTTATCCAAACGCTACCTTAGCTTTTTTCACACTCACGTTCTTCTTTGAAAGACCTCTTAAGACATATTTACAGAGTTGAAAAAGCCCTAGACATGATCATTAGAGATGGTCCAAGAATCTCCCAAACAAGGTAAGCAAAAACATTTTAAAAAAGAATTTTTTTCCAGCCTAGCCTGCCTATGTTCGATCGTGGAGGGGCTTAAACTTTTTTCGTGAAAAAACCACATTCTGCCTGATTGATCTTAGGATCCCATGATCGATCATGGGGTTTCCTATGATTGATCATAGGTGTCTGAAGGCCTGTTTTGTGTATTTTTCGCTCTGTAATCTTCCGACAAGCTGCAAGATCCACTTCTAAGGTTAGGGAAAGGTCTCTTACTAGTTGCAACTTAGGTTTTGATTGGTCTTTGTGAATTTTAGAATTTTTACCTGTACCATATACCTGTGAAGTTTGAAAACTTTCTTTGGCTCTCTTTTGAATGATGCTGGAGCTTCTTCAACTTGACTCTGCAAGATCTTTGTTCTTGGACATTATGAACCCTTGTCAAGTGTACTTTCTTCACACAATTCATATCATAGCCCCACTTTTTTTGATACCAATGCTTCATACAAAATTACATTTGAAATAAAATTTGCAAACACTCCCCCTAAATTACACATAACACTCCCCCTAAATACAAGTTGTTCTTAGGAGCCATTCTCTTCCTTTGTGCTTGGTTTTCATGCACATTGATTTTCTTTAATTCTTGCAACCACAGTCATAAACAATACATTTCTCAAGCATGCGTTTGGACTATAATAGTGAACCATAAGATATGACATGTATGAAATGGCATGTATCACACATGCAATTTTTTTCAAATTTAATTTTTTGTGAGTTATTTGTGTGTGAGTTGTAAACTACTAAATCTCTCCCTCTTTTTGAGGTGAGTTGACATAGGATTTGGAAACAAAAAATAGCTCGTTCATTGGCTGAAAGATATTACATAAGAGCTCAAAAAAGAAAAAGAAAAAGAAAAAAAGAAACAACCCACATTATACTAAAAGAAATACTACACAATCACCATCATCATCATCATCATCACCAGGGCCTTTTGAGTGGCATGAATCAAGAGCGGTGAGATCGATGTCTTCCTTAATTAGCATGGGGCCACTTGGAGTCCTGCGAAACTCCGGGTGTTTAGACAGAATGAATGATTCTTGTGAGTTCAGCTGGTAGGCAAGTTGCTCTTGCCTTCCATTCTGTTTTCTCCGTAAACAACTTGTGGTGTGCAATCATCCGAGCATGTCTTCTATAACCTTGAAGTGAAGACTCTCAAGTCTCTCTAAGACAATGCTTTGGAGCTCGTAGTGGGAGAGAGGGATTGGTTCTAAAGCTGGTGGAAGAGATGGTACATCCTTATCAGATGGCTCATTACATGAATCTCCTCGGTTTGGATCCATCATAGGATCACTCACCTTCTTGTTCCTTTCCATCTTTTTTATGGTGCCCTCGTTGATGTTGCTGTCCAATTGGCGAGGGTCAGATTGAAACACTACACCATGTCTCTTCAAAATCCGGGTGATCAAAATTGGATAGATGATGCAAAGGCAGAGAGTCTTGGCCTTGCCTGCCTTGATCATCTTCAGACACATGATTGACGCCAAGTCAAGGTGTTTGTTGCTCAGAATGCAGTTGATGACATAGGCCATCTCCTCGGTCATGTCGGAACAATGAGTTGTGGGAAAGGGGTTATAGGTGAAAACCCAGTTGAGGAATTATGCGGCCAGTGAGCAATCCGTCGTGCTCAGAAGAGTGGTCTAGGCAAAGCTCGTGCCTGTGAAACGCTCTGTAATAGCAGATTTCTCTACGGGATTGATTGGTAGTGGAGGAAAAGGTACACCGCCTTTCTGGATGCGGGGAACTCCCAACTCTACAGATAGGATGTCTAAATTCAGTCTGATTTGTACTCCATAGACCTCGGAGACTAGAGAGAGATCGGTTTTGTTCATCAAGTGGGAGTTCGCATAGAACATCTGCACTTCCTGCTCATGAACCAGGGTGTCTAGTTTCAACAGTGGTAGCCACCCATGTGCCGGTAGATGTTCTTATAGGCCGGCCATGAAAATAGGTTTCGGTGCCACGAACTGCTCACTAACTATTGGATTCCGGCAAAAGAAATGGTGAAAGTTGTCATGGGACTCGCCATTTTGAAATGCATGCACTCCTAATGGTTGATCATCTGTGCGTAGTTGCTTTCGTAAACCACCTTCACCCAAATCTTGACCTTGTGCTTTTCGCTTTGGTCCCATGGTTTTCTTGAAGCGGGGAGCCATGGAGAAAGCTTTGATGCCCTATGTTTAGAAGTTTAGAGAAATTTAGGAAGAGCTAAGAGAGGGAAAACTAGGTTTAGGATGGAAATGGAGAAGAGGGATTAGGAAAGGGTTAGAGAGACAAGGAATGGGAGAGAATGGGTGTAAAAGAGGGAAAAACACCTTTTCTATAAAAGTTAGGGAGCCCAACAGTAAATAATCCAGTCATTTAAGACCCTAGCCATGATCAATCATGGCTTTGTCTCGCCTATGATCGATTCGGGTGAAGATGGTTAACGAAAGAAACCACGCATATAGATATGCTCATAATCCTTGAGCATTTGCTTCATCAAAAGTAGTTGGGTGCAACCACTGTCAGCGGCAAGATACTCAGCTTCTGCATTTGATAGGGAAATTGAGATTTGTTTCTTGCTATGCCAGTATACTAAACAATGCCTTACATTGAAACATCCTCCACTTGTACTCTTTCTATCTTCCAAATTTTCAACTCAATTTGAGTCAGAGTATCCAGTTATAACTGAATTGGTTTCAAATGAATACCAAAGGCCAAGGTTAATTGTGTCATTTACATTCTTGATTATCCTCTTTACTGCAGTTAGATGGGATTCTTTAGGTGCAACTTGATATCTGACACAAACTCCTACACTGAAGGCAATGTCAGGTTTGCTTGTGTTAAGTACAATAGGCTGCCTATCATGCTTCTGTACAGTTTTGTGTCTACTTCCATACCCGTTGGATCAATAGTGATTTTACTGTTGGTGCATATGGGAGTGTTGGGTGGTTTGGAATCCTGAAGTCCAAACTTAATCACGAAATCCTTGGCAAATTTAGACTGACTCACAATTATTCCGCTCACAATTTGCCTAATTTGTAGGCTCAGAAAGAACTTGAGTTCTCCCTCCATACTAATGAGGACATCATTGACCAAGAGAGAGACCTTGATCAATTTGGAGTTTAGTTTATGTTTAGTCTAATTATTTTTATTTATTTTACATTGTTTGTATCTCTTACAGGGGAGGACACATGTTTTGAGGGTATTTTGGTCTATAGTTGTTTATTTTGGATTATTTGTCCTTAAATTTAGATGGAGGGTATTTTTGTTATGCAACAGATGAGTTTTAAGTTGAACAACTGCTTCTTCTTCTTCTTCCTTGTGTTTGCAAGATAGAGACCCAAAACCCTGGAATGGGACTAGGCCCCCACCTAGTTTAACACTATTGGTGGAGGCCACTCCCTCCCTTTGGGTTGAAGGTCTCCCATTCCCTTCTTCTCCTTGTTTGCATGTTTTACTATTTTCTTGTTACTGAAATTGGAGTATTTGTATGAGATTGACCACCAACTCTTTGATTTTGAAATTTTGTTTGATCCAACACCTATTGGAGTTTCATAATTGCTGGGCGGTACACACCATACCTGCCTCTAACTATAGCTTGCAGATTTTATGAAGTTACAAAGGCTGGTATCAGGTCTCAAGCGTGAAACATCTCTGCTGACAGTTTGGAGAAAATCTACTACCAACTTCACATAGCAACAGATTTTTGATAAGTGGATTTCTCCAGTGTATCCTATACCTTTAGGTGATCCAAGAGCAACCAGAAAACCACTTTAAAGTTTCATCAATTTAAAACTCCATGTAGAGTTATTCTAAGCCAAGCATTAAAGAGCTGTGAGGACCAACTTTTGAAGATCAGCTACTAAATCCAAACAACAAAGGCTTTGGTTAATTTCGTCTTTCTAGGGTGTAGTATACTGCTGGGTGACATTAAGGGTGGAGGCAGTTTACGCAAAAGTCCCTTTGATCTTAACTTCAAGTTTGGGTTTTCTTGAGGCTGGCGGCATACCCTATTCTGGATTGATTGTCAAGGATTGGATACCAGCCCCTTATGATGCAAGCTTTGGTTGGTGTGGGTTTTCTAGGATGAACTACATCCTTGGTCGACACTTTGAGAAGCAGGCCCCTTCTGAAATTTGCTTTCAAGGAAAAAAAGAAACTCCATATGGAGTTAGTTTGATGAGGCGGCACTTGTGATTCTGGGAGGCAGGCTTTCGGACTTCTTTCACAGGCCTTGCTCCTTAGTTTTTCAGCCTAGAATCTTGATGGCATGTATATAGAGAACCTCCAGAGTCTCTCTTACAACCAGATTTGACCACCCCCGATATGTAATATCTGGTTTCTTTCGAATTCCTAAAGGTAGCAATTTAGGTGGTTGTGTGGCAGGTGCTAAGGGACTGATCTTCTTAATTTTCTAAGCATACCTACAGTTTTTTTTTGCCTTATTTGAAGACATAAACATGTTTAAATACTATATTTAAATCCTTTTTGCTAAATCCCTAAAGCCCTTGCTTGATTCCCTCCATTATGATCTTGTTTGAATATTTTTAACTCATAATTTTGGACTGGCTGTGTAAGTTTCCTAGGTTCCTAAATTAGTTTGATAATTTTAAAATATTGTTTAGGCCTTTACTTATTTATTAATTTGTAAACTTTAATTTTTCTAATGCATGATGAAGATGCTAGCTTGCTAAGTTGGTAAAATTTTGTGGTTGTCATACCACAGACCTGGGTTCAAAACCCGTCTTCATCTATAATTACCTGTCAAAAAAAAAAAACAATGAAATACTTGAATTTGGGCTTGAATGGTGCAAGTAGGAATCTAGTTTATTTCTCTTTATTATTTTAGTAATTTTATTCTTATCTCTTGTGCACACACTCATTATCCTATATGCATGCTGCATCATATTCTTATCTCAAATTCAGATTTTATCAATTAAACAAAATCATAAGACATTTCTTCACTGGTTGACCCAAAGATGATATCATCTACTTAAATTTGTACCATGAGTATGTGACCGTTCTCCTTTCTAATAAAAAGTGTTTATCCACACTCCCCCTATCAAATTTGTGGTTTATTAGAAATTTTGTGAATCGGTCATGCCAAGCTTTAAGAGCTTGTTTTAACCTACATAAGGTTTTCTTAAGTCTATATACATGATCAGGTAGGTGTGGGTCAACAAACCCATCCGGTTGTTCCACATAGACTTATTTTTGCAAGAGGTCATTAAGAAATGCACTTTTAACATCCATCTGGTGTAATTTGAATTTTAAGTGACATGTAATGGAAAACAAGGTTCAAAATATCAGTGTTGGTGGAAATATCGGTCAGGGCAAAGTAAGACATATATCAGAAATGTTGGAAGTATCGAAAATAAATCTTGTAAAAATTGTGGAAACTTAAGAAACATATTCTAATCTAACTACATATACACAAGGAAACAAATAGATTAAGTAGGAATGATAGTTTATTTTAGTACACTTACATTTTAATATTCTTTAAAAATACACATGCATACATAATGGTTGACAAAAATATTATAATCGAACCATATAAACATAGAGAATAAGTAGATTCTCTTCCTTTTCTTATTTCTTATCTTCAACTTTTTCCACTCCCTCCTTTTACGTTCTTTGAAATTTATTGTTTTTCATATAATTTTTTATCATAACAACACAATGTCGATATTAAGTAATAATACACTGTGAAAGGGGAATATTCGCTCAACACACTGACATCATACATCGTGTTGACCAAAAAATGAATTTTTATAATGCACTTAATATTTCGTGTCGGTCCTAGTAAACATGGGCATATGTCGGAAAATATTTTGAGATATTTGATACCATGATAGAAAGTAGCATTCTAATGAATTCTATCCGTGCAACTGGAGCAAAAGTCTCTTCAAAGTCTATTCCTTCTACCTAAGCATGTCCCTTAGCAACTAACCTTGCTTTGTTCCTCACCATTGTGCCATGTTCATTTACTTTGTTCTTGAAGGTCCATTTGGTTCTTAGAACATTTTTATCTTCTGATCTTTCTGTAAGAAACCACACATCATTTCTTGTAAATTGATTTAACTCTTTTTGCATGGCATTGATCCAATTTGGATTCTCTAAGGCTTCAACTATTTTTCTTAGTTCTACCTTTAAAGTAAAACACACATGACTGATCAGGTTTTACACTGGTTTATGTGTCTTGACTCCAACAGTTGGATCACAAATGATATCCTTAGTTGAGTGACCCTAAATCAATCTGCTATCATGAGGACGTTGACCACCATCATAGATTTCTACTGCTTCATTTTCAGATTCACAAAGTGTGTCCAAAGTAGTTCTTTCCTTGATGGGTTCACTTTGGACGTGTGAATTGTCCTCCATATCCTTTTGGTCATTCTTATCATCTATCACCACATTGATAGATTCCTCAATGGTAAGCATTTATTTATTGAACACTCTATAAGCACGACTTCTATAGGAGTAGCCAAGAAAGATGACTTCATCATTTTTGGGATCAATTTTTCAAGGTTCTCTCTGTTTCTCAAAACATAGCATGAACTACTAAATACTTTAAAGTATTTAATGTTCGGTTTCTTTCCATTCCAAATTTCTTATGCAGTTTTTGTTGTTCCTAATCGTAGGTAAACCTAGTTAATGATTTCACAAGCGGCGTTAATTGCTTCAGCCTAGAACCTTTTAGGTAGATTCATGCTTGTAAGCATGACATTTGCCATTTCCTGCAGCAATCTATTTTTCCTTTCAACTACCCCATTTTGTTATGGACTTTTAGGGGCAAAGAATTCATGCTTAATTCCCATTTCATTACACTAATTTGAAAATTTGTGATTTTCAAGTTTTCTACCATAATCACTTCTTATTCTTTTAATGGTGAGTCTCATTTCTATTTGCATTCTCTTGCATAGAGTAATGAACTCATCAAATGCTTCCAATTTCTCTCTTAAGAAGGCAACCCATGTGTACCTAGAGAAATCATCTACTACCACTAAGAAATATCTTTTATCACTTAGACTTTCAGTCCTTGTGGGTCCCACTAAATCCATGTGTAAAAGATCTAAAGGTATACTAGTGCCAATTTGATTTACCTTCTTGTGTTTAGACCTAGGGGTTGCAATTCGTGTTCGTGGGTCGGGTTCGTGTCGAGTCAAGTTAGGTGTATAACAC